>CAUYON010120687.1:0-29282 GCA_963573935.1 Arctocebus calabarensis
CAGAATCATTTTTTCCAAGTCTTGAAAGTACGATGTTGGTACCTTAATAGGGATGGCATTAAAAAGGTAGATTGCTTTGGGAAGTATAGACATTTTAACAATATTGATTCTTCCCAGCCATGAGCATGGTATGTTCTTCCATTTGTTAAGATCCTCTGCTGTTTCCTTTCTTAGGATTTCATAATTTTCTTTATAGAGATCCTTCACCTCCTTTGTTTGCTAGGTATTTCATTTTCTTTGAAGCTATGGTGAAGGGAGGTGTACTTAATTAGCCTGTTGTGTTTTCTTATTGTTGAGTTTCAGGAGTTTATTTATTTTGGTTACTAGTCCTTTGTCAGGTGTATCTTTTGCACATATTCTCTTCAAGTCTGGTCTTTTTCTTCTCCTTCTCTAACATTTTGCAGAGCAGAAAATTTTCATGAAGTTCAGATGGTCAATTATTTCTTTCATGGGTTGTGCCTTTGGTGTTATGTCTAAAAAGTGCAATATTACCATACCCAAGGTCATCTCCATTTTTCACTATGTTATCTTCTAGGAGTTCTAGAGTTTTGAATTTTAGATTTAGGTCTATCCATTTTAAGTTAATTTTTGTGAAGGGTATAAAGTCTGTTTAATTTCTTTACAAATGAATGTCTAGTTGTTCCAGCATCATTTGTTGAAAAGACTATTTTTGCTCCGTTCTATTGCCTTTGCTCCTTTGTCAAAGATTAGTTGACTATATTTATGTTGTTTTATTTCTGGACTCTTTGTTCCATTCCATTGATTTATTTTTCTGTTCCTTTGCCAATACCACATGGTCTTGATAGCTGCAGCTTTAGAGTTACTCTTGGAATCTGATAGAGAGAAAGTCTTTTGACTTTGTTTTTCTTCAATGTTGTGTTGGCTATGCTGAGTCATTTGTTCTTCATGTAAATTTCAGAATCAGCTTGTTGATGTCCGCAAAATAACTTTCTGGGATTTTGATTCGGATTTCATTAAATCTATAGATTCAGTTGGGAAGACATGACATTTTGACAATACTGAGTCTTATCTGTTACCATAGGCTCTCTTTTTTATTTAGTTATTTTTTGATTTCATTCATCAGAATTTTGTTGTTATACTCACATGGATATTGTATATATTTTGTTAGATTTATACCAAACTATTATATTTTTTAGGCATGCTAATATAAATGGCATTGTGCTGTTATTTATTTGTTAAAAAAATTTTTTTTGAGGCAGTCTCACTGTGTGCCCTGAGTAGAGTGCTGTGGCATCATAGTTAATAGCAACCCCAAACTCTTTTCAAGTGTTCCACTTGTCACAACCTCCTGAGCAAATGGGAGTACACGCACCCACCACAATGCCTGGTTATTTTTTCTATTTTTAGTATAGACGGGGCCTCGCTCTTGCTCACGCTGGTCTCAAATTCCTTAGTTCAGGTGATCCATCTGCCTTGGCCTCCCAGAGTGCTAGGTTTACAGGTGTGACCCACCATGCCTGCCCAGTATTATGCTTTTAATTTTAGATTCCTCTTGCTAATTGAAGGTAAATAAGAAAGAATCTCATTATAGTGAGATTGTAAGGTACAAAATTACATATATATATAATACATATATATGTATTAGATATATATTACATACATTACATATATATATGTAATTTTGTATCTTACAATCTCTCTATAATGTTTGTTTATTTATTCCAGGAGTTATTTTCTGCCAATTCTTTCAGAAGTATATGATGACAATCATGTTACCTGTGAACAAAGACAGTTTTATTTCTTCCTTCTCAATCTGTATACGTTTTATTTCTTTTTAATTTTTTTCTTGTCTTACTGTATTAGTTAGAAATTCTCATAAAATATAGAAATACAGTAGTGAGAATAGAGATCCCTATTCTTGATCTGAGAGGAAAATTTTTTGGTTTCTTACCATTAAGTATGATCTTAACTGCAGATATTTTTTATCAAGTTGGGGAATTTTCCCTCTCTTCTTTGTTTATTGAGAAGTCTTATGATGAGTGTTGGTCATTATCAAATGCTTTTCTACATTTATTAATATGTCATGATTTTTTTTTAGCTTATTGATATGAATTACATTAATTAATTTTTGAGTTTAACAAGCCTTGTATACCTGGAAAAAATACAACTTGTGTTATGATATATAATTCTTTTTATCTATTTTGGATTTAATTTGTCAATATTTTGTTGAAGATTTTTGCAACTATTTCATTAGAAACATTGGCCTATTGTTTTCTCATAATGTCTGTTTGGTTTTGGAATTAAGGTAATGCTGGCCTCATAAAATTAGTTAGGAAGTATTCACTCTATTTCTGTCCTCTCAGAGAGATTGTAGAGAATTGGTATAATTTGTTTCCTAAATGTTTCATAAAATTTAGCAGTGAAATTTTTTTATTAAGTCATTCGTACATAGATGATGAATATATTTATGCCATTATGGGATTCAATGTGTTGATTATTTGTACAAATTGGAGTGCTTATGTCCTAGTAATTAACATAGCCTTCTCTTCACTTACCCAATTATGGCATTGAGAAATTTGTGGTCTACACCTGATAAATCCAACTTGTACTTGCAATATGCTCTTTAGCAGTGAAATTATCTGAACTTGGAGCTGTTTTGAAAGGTTATCAATTAACTTTTCAATTTATTTAATAGATAAAGGCCTACTCAGGTAGTCTGTTGCTTCTTATGTGAATTTCGGAAGATTTTGTATTTCAAGCAGTTGGTCCAATTCACCTTGGTTATCAAATTTATGGGCATAGAGTTGTTCATAGTATTTTTTTTATTCTTTTGATATCCATGATTGTTGTGATATTCCTATTTCCTATTTCTTTTCTCTCTCTCTCTTTTTTTTAAGACAGAGTCTCATTATGTTGCCCTTCTAGAGTGCTGTGACACTCCCAGCAACTTCAGACTCTTGGGCTTAAGCAATTCATTTGCCTCAGCCTCCCAAGTATTTGGGAATACAGACACCGCCACAATGCCTGGCTATTTCTTTGGGGCAGTTGTTTAGCTCACCCTGGATGGGTTCAAACCCACCACCCTTGTTGTATGTGGCTGGTGCCGTAACCACTGTGCTACAAGCGCTGAGCCATCCCTATTTCATTTTTGATAGAAGTATTTGTTCCCTTTCTTTCATTGTTAGTTAACCTCGCTAGAGATTTATTAATTTTGCTGATGTTTTCAGAGAAAGGCCTTTTATTTTCATTGACTTTCTCTTTTAAGATGCTGTTTTTTTTTCATGATTCCTACTCTAATTTATTATTATTTTTTTAATCTTCTGCTTACTTTGGATTTAATTTCCTCTGCTTTTTCTAGTTTCCTAAGGTGAAAACTTAGATCACTGATTTCAGATATTTTTTCTTTTATAATATATGCATCTAATGCTGTAAATTTACATTAAGTCTGGTTTTTTTGTATCCCACAAATTTTGATAGCTGTATTTCCTTTTAGTTCAAAGGCAGAGCATGCCAAAAGATGTATAAACAGTTTAAGAAAGTAAAAAACTATATTAAAATTGTAATACTCAATATATACCTATAATAAAAGATACATAGTACAGTCTTGTATTGGCAGAAGTAAAATGTGACTTGAGTATTACAAATTTAGTAGTTTTTTCCTTTCTTAAAGTGTATATACATTTTTAAAATTTCTCCTGAGATTTACTCCTTGATCCATGTGTTATTTAGAAATGTGTTGTTTAATCTCCATATTCCGGGATTTTTCAGTTGTCTTTCTTTTATTGATTCCTGGCTTAATTCTATCATGGTTTGAGAGCAGACATTGTATATTTCTGTTCCTTTAAATTTGTTAAGGTGTGTTTTATGGCCCAGAATGCGTTCTATCTTAGTAAATTTTCATGTGAGCTTGAGAAGAATATGTATTCTGCTGCTCTTGGATGAAGTACTTTATAGAAAGTCAATTATATCCAATTGCTGGAGAGCAATTGAAAACTCTAACTTTCTTCTAGGGGTAGCATCAAAGTTGCTTCAGTGGGGTTCTCCAACTGATGGTTATATCCAGTATCTTGGATAAGGTCTAATATTTTATGTTCAATATAATAGAAATTATAATATAAATTATATTAATTATAATAGAAAGGTCTAGTTATTAGTGTGAGGGAGAGAGACATATATAACTCTAAAGCCAGAAAAGATATTTTGCAAATGAAAATAAGTAGGTTGCCATTTGTTCAAATTTAATGTAACATTACTCATAGTACAAATGTCCTACTCTCTTGACTTCCAGTTTAGTGTTATTCAACTCAGTCGTGCTGCTTCTTCAACTCCCTTCCCCCACAAGGTCTTCTATTTCTTTTGATCACTAAAAAAGCGTTCATGAAGATGTGATTTGGTTCCAAATAATCAAATGCTAAACTTAGCCCTAATTGGTTATAAATGACTATGGGGGTTCAATATTAGGATTCAGCAAATCATTCTCACCTGGATAGAAAGGAACAGATTTGAATATCATTGCATAACATCAGGTGTGCAGAAATGTCACTTTTTATTTTTTATTTTTACATATACATGTGTTTAGGTTTCCACTTTTTGCCTTCACAGAATTTAAAAGGCTTAAAATTTAATAACAGTAACAATGTTTAAGATAAGGACTAGAAACAAAAAACAGGTAAAGAATGAATGAAAATAAATACATTCAGAAAAGAAAACAGATGATTACTGCATGGAAATATTAAGCAATATTAATAATAATGCCAAGAAAGTAACATTCACATTGTTAAATAAGAGTATGTCTATTGTAGAATGCTTTGAGTCTGAGGCTCAGTATGAAGTTATCAGTAACTTATTTTTTTCCCAGTCTCAAAAAATAGACAACTAATATTATATAAATAAAAGTAAAAGACAGTTTCAAAAAACAGATCATGCTAAATCTTATAGACAAGAGAAAAAGAAGAAATATTTCAAAACCATTCTACTTGATCTGGATACACCTGATATTGAAATTGGAGAACATATATTGCTATAAAGGGAAATTACAAACATATTTCACTTGTAAATGAGGATGCAATATCCTAAACAACATATTGAAAAGTTGAATTAAAAATTAATGTTTAAGTAATATACTTTGGTCAAAATTAAATCCAATTTATGTGAGTATTAGTCACTATTAGTCACATTCTTAATTTAACAAAACCAAATTGATAAATTTGATACCCTATCCTATGGGCAGATAAGACATTCTGTCTCGAACACTCCTTGAACCTTCTGTATTTCCTCTACTTTCCTTTTGTTCTCTCCTTCTATCTTTCCCTCTCTTTATTCTAGAGCTTTCTCAGAATTCAGAGGGCTAATATGGTACCTGAAACCTAAGAGGAGACTGTATAGTTTCTAGGCTGTTTCAGTAGATATAGATATTCCCATTGTTCAAATGAGTAGGGGTCTCTTGAAATTGAAAAAAGCTCTCTGCTTCTGCAGCTTTGCAGATAGAAGAACTTTTCCAAAGCTTAGTGTGTGGGTCTTAGTTTCCTAGGTAAACTATGCTATTTTTTGCTCTGAGAACTAGCTGCATCCTCCAGGAGAAGCCACAAAATTGGACAAAGCGAATTATGATACTTACTTTCCTTCCAATCTGAGGTTCTTCCTTACCTTTCTTACCTCAAACTGTCATTACTTGTGATCTTTCACAGTGGATTGATAATTCCTACTAAACACAAAGTCTAAATCATTAGCTAACTAAAAACTATCTTTCTTCACTAGCAAAAAAGTGATAAATATTTGATTTCATTTTTCTAGTGCAACAAAGAAGACAAGTAAAACCATTGACTTTAACATTTAAACATTCTGAACATTCATTCCTTGCTACAAAATGAAGTGGGCTAGTGAAACTGAAATATAAACCTCATACCAAAAAGTTCTTTCATATTGGTCAGTGAGAAATGCTAATTAACACTAGATTTTTTGATCATTACAAATTTTAAATTTATTTTCAGTAATAACAAATTCTTCAGTTATATTAAGGTTTTTTCCGTGAAGATTTAGAGCAATGACTTTTCATGTCCACCAGGGATGACAGAAGAGCCCATGGTCTTAAAGGACACCTATAAGGTTTAGCATTTACATAATTAAATCATTCCAAAGACAGGTCTATGATGTCATAATGACTAACAGGAAAAAAACCAACATGAAGTGGTCATTCTGAAGAATCTGTAAATTTTCTTAGGATGTGGTTCAAGTTTGGTATGGTTCCATAGTCTACTGACAGCCAGGACTTAAGGAAAATTATTCAAAACCAGAAAGAAAGGCAAAAGGATGATTGCATGTCTTTTCAATGTCACTGGAAGATTGCCTAAAAGGCCCAGACAAGGAGATGCATATTTGTTTTATTTGCTATTGATGAGGGCACAGATAATTGGAAGTTACTCATCAACTTGCGATTTTTGGTTCAGTAGAAGCAAATTATTTCTCCCAGGTAGAGATGATCTCAAGATGATCTCTGTGGTTTTATTTCTTGGCAGGATACTAACTGGTCTTATGTCTAACTGGTCTTGAGCAAACTCATTTTAATATCCCTTTTCTGCCTGTATAAACCCATTTCTTAAATTCTATCCTTGAAGCAGCTTTACCATCTTGCTATTTCCCTCATTCACAAATTAAGTAAATCTTTGATTTGTTCTTATTCTAACCTTGTACAAGAGCCCTACTTTTAATTTTTTGAGAATTATACTTTAAAGGTGGGAATCAAGAGCACTGATTTTTCTGGCAAATTGGATGTGTGTATGTACTGGAATGGGAGGAGAGAAGCACACCATTGTGTGTGTGTGTAGAGAGCTAATATATATATATTTATAGTTTGTTATCCTGTATTGTATTTTTCATTGTAGAAGTCAAACATAACTTGAGTATTGTAATTTTAATACAGTTTTTTCCTTTCTTAATGTGTATATATATATATAGGCACCCTTTGTATGCACACATATGATTATAAGAAAAAGAAACACTCAAAAAGGATATGAACATATGTGTGGATGTATAGAAACAGATGACCTTAGGGTAGAGAAGAAGGTAATGGGAGGCAAATGACGACAACAACAACAAATAAGAATGAATGAAAGAAAAAACATACCTCTTTGAAAACTCTCTCACACGTATATTTTACTCCTTAATATAAAATTACAGTTTTATGCACATGCATAAATTTTTAAAATGTATGAACACATACACATTTGTAGAGCCGTCCAAGATACATATATACAGTCAAGTGAAAAAGACACAAACAGCAGGGAAAAGAGTGTAAAGTGTATGTATTATGATTCAATTCTGGAGTAAACAGAGATGATAAAAACAAATATGTTGTGCATATATATTCATGGGGTTTGTGATAATGTGAAGTTATGCCGAGTCCATAGAAGCCTATTAGCATTGGACACCTAGGTGGGTGGGATGGAGAGCAAAGTGGGATGGAGAGGAAAGATAATCAGGCTTCATTGAAAACATTTTTATACTATTGATTCTGTTAGGAAAAAAGTATAAATTTGCTGAAAAACATACAAGTTTAAAATTTTTATGTCTATAGAAAAATGTTTCTTTAAATACAAATAACTCAGTAGTAATTATAACAAGACTCATCATTGCCCTGCAGCAAGCTAGCACTGACTCAGATCTCCAAGTTACATAGCTTTTCCTAGCTGTGAATTACTTGAGTAAAGATGAAATAGAAAAATTGGCTTTTATATCTGGTATTTCCCGAAGTCCTGAATAATAAATTTCAGAGAACATGAACACATCGATTAATGATATGTTAAGTCATGGGTGGGAATAGAACACAAAACTAAAATTAAAAAATTATTACAGCATTCTTTTACACTTGCATGTTAAGAGGAGTGTGTCATAGCTTCATTTACTATTTTACCCACATAGCCATAATACAGTGTAGTTTCCCTCAGATTAAAGGGTTAAAACTAAGGCTGAACAGATGCTGCTGGTAATTTCAATACCAACACCCAAGTTCCAGATGTCTCCTCTTAGATACATGCCAAAATTAAATACAGATTTCGTTAAAACTTACAAGCTATTCTTTAAGCTGCTAGCTAGCATTTCTAGTCCTCGCTGAGCAGCGTGCCCATCTTTATTCTGCCTTATACTAATCAGCCACTTATAGCAACTCTCTCCATTGACCCAGTTATTAAACCCGCAATAGTTAAATCCAAGACTGAAACATTGAGAGCTACAGGGTATTTTTTTTTTTTTTTATGTTTTACTAATTCTTCACAAAATCTTCCAATTCATTTTCCATTTTCCTGGTGGGAAAAGAGAAACCAATTTTCTGCCAAAACTGCTCCATATTGGATACTAAACGAAGTCAGGTAGCAGCTGTCCAATCTAAACTTTAGTGGATAATTAGCAAATCCAATATCCAAAAGAAACAGGTAATTGTTGTGATTCATGAATTTGTTGCCAGGGCAGATACTTTGGAGCTTGCATATCTTACCCTGAAGAGGGAAGCTACCTAGAGCTTTGAGCGGTAAAAAGCTGTTTTCTCCCTATTTAGAGAGAATTGCTGTTTACTTTGGGGATGTTCTTGGCATTCCAGTATTTTTTCCCCCCTTGCTCTCTCTTCTTCAGTTTTTTCTTAATGCTGTTCAGAAAAGCTATAAAGTATGAACATTTTATTGAGGGAGAAATTCCAACTGTCTGTCATTGCTTTGACTCATCAGAGTCTGGGAGGATGCTGTGGCCCTGGAATTGTATAATTTGCAAAGGGTACTCACTAGCAGATTAGGGTGTCAACACATGAAGTAAAAACATTTCGTCTATTTGAGGTTTATTGAAGGTAAGTTTTTCCAAAAGAGAGGAACCTAACAAAGCACCCCTTCCAAAGATTAAAAAAAAGTTTCCATCATGCTTTCAGATATTCATGCTCCCTGTCTACCCATGCTCTGGTTTCTCACACATGCCCTGTTCTCTTGACATGATCTTCCTTCTCTCCTGACACTCCCTCTCTCTTTCTCATCCCTCCTAAGCTATGATACTCCCTTTTCCTGTAACACATTCTTCTTTTATGCTGGGATAAATTACTCTGTTCAGTATCACAGATAAGTTCTCTCTTCAGTATCACATCCTTCTCTCTAAGCCTCACATTGCTTGAAGTTCAAAGCCACTAAAGAAATAATCTTCTATTTTGTTTTCCCTTTTGCACCTTCGCCTAAAACTGACATAATTTTTAATGTCTTGGTAAGTGCAAGTTACATAATGTGTGTGAAGAAATAGGGTATGGAGAAAGGGTAGCTTGGATGATGTGAGTGATTCAAAAATAGTAGAAGAGAGAAAAGACATTTAAAAAAAATACAGCCTTGTGTCTTCAATGAACAGATATTTTAAAATCCCTAATTCCGTGTTTGTGTTAGTGAGTCCAAAAGATAAAGAAAATTATGAAAATTATGTCAAAATAGAAAAATTGTCATATTAAATAGAAACTAGTAAAAAGATATTGTAAATCAAATGGATATTTTAGTTATACAATTACCAAAACTACCATATTTGCTTTTTTTAATGTTTGAAGATGTTCCCAATAGAAAATTGGGTACTCATAGGTCAGAACAAGAATAGTAACAGTGAAGCATCTAACATGTATTAAGTGCTTACTATGTGCGAGGAATTATTTTTTTCTTTTTGTTTTGACAAAAATTTAAAGTTATAAATTTTGGGGGGAAAAAACCATGTTAGACAACTTCCAGGTTATAGTAAATTTATACAGTAAGGTCAAAACGTCTTAGCCAATAACATAAGCTGTCCTCTTAAGGTGAATTATTTCTTTAGCTTTGCATTTTGAATGGACTATTCAGATTAGTAATACCTCGAAGGCATGGTCTATAGAAGAAAAAGTTAAGGAGGAAAAAAGAAAAGGGAGAGAGAGGGAGAGAGAATTTAGGTAAGAATTTTAAAAATAAGAATGACCAATGTTAACTTGTTTGGATATAATAGGCTTTATTTTTTAATTTTCTTATTTTTTTTTTTTTTTTGGAGTTTGGGTCAGGGCCAGGCTTGAACCCACCATCCCCGGTATATGGGCCAGAACCTTATCCTTGAGCCACAGGCACCACCCCAATAAAATAGGCTTTTGTGTTAGCATACCAGGGAAAGGCCAAAGGCCGCCATCTTCCCTTGAGACACTGAAAGAATGTAGACTTTAGAGCGAGAGTCCTGAGCTTCAGTCTTGTATTCCAGATTTTACTTAACTTCTCACAAATCATGTTCTCTGTGAGCAGGTTGCTTAGCTTCTCTACTTCTGTTTCTTCATCTTCTGTTTTCTTATACCTATACACATGGATTCACTTGCTCAACAGTATTCAGTAAATATTAATTTCCTTTCTATTCGGTTGTGAATAAGAGCCCTGTGAAGGGTTTATTCTGGGGTTGTGGAGTCAGGTGAAAATATTGGAGGAGTATGTGAATTAAGTTCTTTATAAGGGCTTCCATATTTTAAAAGTATAAAAAAAAAATAAAAATTTGGTGCCAGAACCTATCTTATAAATTATTACACTAATTAACAAAAATTAGTAATATTATTTGTGTATAAACCATTTTATATACATGTTACTTTTATACTTTTTTTTAGCTAATTTTTGAAACAGTCTCTCTCTGTCACCCAGACTAGAGTGCTGTGATATCAGCATAGCTGACTGCAATTTCAAACTCCTGGGCTCAAATGACCCTGCTCAGCCTCCCGAGTAGCTGGTACTACAGGTGCTCACCACTGCACCTGGTTAATTTTTCTATTTTTAGTAGAGATGTGGTTTTGCTGCTATTCTTAAGCCCCTGGCCTCAAGTGATCTTCTTCTGTTTGCCTCCCAAAGGCAACCAATATTATCAGCGTGTGCCATTGTACCTGGCCCTATATATTATTTTCTTTATTATTGTTTTCCTAACTTTTTATTCTGAAAAATTTTAAGTCCACAGAAAAGTTGATCAGGAAGTACCACTGATTTATATGTCCTTATATATTTCTCTAGATCATGGTTCACAACTGGAGGTGATTTTTGTCTGAGGACCTTTTTGGTTGTCAAACTTGAGGGTGCCACTTGCATCTGGTAGGAAGAGGCCTTGGGTATTGATAAATACCTTACAATTCATTGAACAGCCTCCCTCTACAATGAAAATTAAAACAATGTTTTTAGTTCTGAGGTTGAGAAATCCATAATTAGATATACTTATATACTCTTCCTCTATTAGATTGAACTGTATAAAGTTGTTATTCAACCATTTTAGATCTGCAACATCAATTTCAAATGAGACAATTTGCATGTGTTGCTACACTTTTTACACATCTGTCTGCTTGTGTGCTTAATCTATCTTTTCAGAACCATTTTAAAGTAAGTCATGGACATCATGATATTTCGCTCAAATACTTTAGCATGTATCTCCCATGAACAAAGATATTTTCTTACATAAACATAACATAATTATCATAGTCAAGAAATTTAGGGTGGAATGCAATGAAATTATCTGAAAAATAGTTCACATTCAAATTTTTTCAATTGTCCTTCAAAATCTCCTGTATAATCCCTCCTCTCCCCAGTCTAGGATCCAATCAGTATGTCTCATTATTGGTAGGACTCGTCTTAAGGAATGATTTTACTGCGATTACAAAGTTGTGAAGTTGTCATGTTTGCAGAAGTTGTAAATCTAGAAGAGCCAAGCAGATGGAAATAGATGACAGAGAGATCTTAAAAGACTTTAAGTGGGCCGACAAGTGGCAGATGAATTTTAATGCAGACAAGGGTGAGATAATGCTCTTAGGGATTATTTTGCATTTAGATTTCAAAACCCCTAATTAAAGTTCTTAATTTTTTTTCTTTTTTAAATGAGAGTTTTGTGCTTAGGAACAAGGACAAAAGAAGTCTTTAAAAGGGTTACCACTTCCTCTCTTCAATTGTATTTGTTCAGAAAATTAATAGTAGAAAAGGAAGATGGGTAAAAGGGAAGGAAAATATGTCTAGCTTAGCTGGTTCGTGACTTGAAGGAGTCTGATTCCAATAGTTAATATTACAAACTTGTATGCTTTTCTGAGGCTCAGAGGAGAATGAGTGGACTAATAGAGACAGTTCTTAACAGCACTCTTATGCATATGTATGAATATCTATTTTTATAGTTATCCTAAAAATAAACCACATTTGTAAGCAGTATTTTTATACACTTTCAAATTTAACATTAAAATATTATAAAGGCCAAAATAATTCAATGGGGAAAAAGAAAACTCTTTTCAACAAATAGTGCTGGGGCAAATGGATGATTACATGCAAAATAATGAATTTGATCCCCTACATTATGCTCTGCATAAAAATTAATTTAAAGTGGATCATAGATTTAAATTTAAAAGCTAAAGTGATAAAAATATTAGATGAAAACAGAAGTAAGTCCTCCATAATCTTAGGTTTGGTAATAATTTCTTAGGTGTAACACCCAAAGCATAAGTGATAAAAGTGAAGATTGATAATTTGGGTTTCATCAAAATGTAAAACATTTTATTTCAAATAATACAATTATGAAACTGAAAAGACAATCCATGTAGCAGAAAAATTATGTGTAAGTCATATATCTGGTAAAAGACTTATGTCCATAATATATAAGGAATTCTTACCACTCAATAATAAAAAGGCAGGGACTAATATCAAGAAGATGGTGAAATAGGAATTCTCTGGATTCATCTCTACCAAAAATACGACTACTATCCACTTACAAAAATATTCTTGTGAACATCTCTGAAGTCATGAGTAATGCTGATATATCTTCTTGGACCACAGAACTGAGAATAGGAGGACAAAAATGGTAAGAGAAACAGTGTCACTTTGACCACATTGCTTCTTCCCCAAGCTAGCACAGCTGACTTCCCAGGACCCACAGTTTTTATATAGAGAGAAGAGAGTTGAAGATGAGCATTCAGCTTCCTGACTAGTCTGGAGCCCATTCACAGGAGTCATTCTCTTATTTTCCCCTATTGCAAACACTGAGGGTATAAAGGGCTGGACCACCTGGGATCAGCTGGACTCTGGTGGTGTTGCTCATGGGAACCAGCAGAAGTTTGGGCAGTTGTTCTGCACTCCAACTAGTGTGGAAATCATGCCACCAGAGAGGCTAATTGACAGTATCATATTCCAGGAAGCCTGGTCAGTGGGTATTCTAGGCTCCAGTACCTAACCCATGAGCCTTAGTGCGCTCCTCAAAACTTCCCCAAGCCACTAGATGGGGTGAGTCAGTGATTATCTACAAAGGAAGCATCTGGCTGTTCCTAGTCCCAGCTGCCAATTTAAGCCAAGACCCAGTAAACTCCTTAACCCTTCCTCAATCTGGAAAGCAGGGACAGGGGAATAATTAGCCATAGAGGAATCATCTGATCCTGTTCAAGCCCAATGGCCAAGTGCCTAATACATCAAGTTTTGGTGCACTTAAGACTACTCCAGGACGGGAATCAAGCCTGTTCCCATGCATAGCTGTCGAGCAAACCTCTGGCCCTTCTGGAATGGTTGAGTAGTAATTTCAAAGAGCTTTCTCAGCCTTGGAGTCCAGCACATGATCCTGTCCAACTACAGATCCCAAACTGTAATACTGGCCACTGAAGGAAGATACCCTACAACATAGCCTGGCCAAAAGCGATTATAGAACTCAGCTGATAGCTCTACCTTACTGCAGAGTTCAGCTCATGACTTTGCCAGACGGCATAACACAGTTAATATCTCATCTTAGTTAGAGGAAACAACAACAAGGTCTACATTTTGGGGGTTGCCACCAACTGGCTGAAGTAGAATCCTAATCTAGACTACATAGTGAAGACTCACTACTACCAAAGAACACCAGCAAAATTTGAAGGTATGGGCATTTCCTCAAATGTTTCAGCATCAACACAAGGACACAAGGATTATGAAAAATTAGGAAAATATGAAATCACCAAAAGAAACTAATAAAGCTCCCATAATAGACCCTGAAGAAATCAGGAGATCTATGAAATAACTGACAAAGAATTTAGAATAATCTTCTGAAGGAAGTTCAGGGAACTGCAGAAAAATATAGATAAAAAATGAAATTTGGAAAATAATTTATAAACAATGTGAAGTTTTATAAAGAAATAGAATTAAAAAATGAAAATTCTATAAGTAAAGAATACTGTAACTGAATTAAAAAATGTAATAGAAATCTTTAAGAACAGATTCAATCAATTAGAAAAATTTATGAACTTGAAGATAGGGTGTTTGAAATTAGCCAGTCAGGAGCAAAAAGAAAAGAAGTATAAGTTCTATGAAAAGTGTGGGACACCAAGAGAGGTAACGTATGGATATTAGAAGTTACTGAAGGAGAAGAGAAAGAAAAAAGTCCTAGATAGCATACTTAAGATAATAATGGCTAAAAATTCCTCAAGTCTAGGAAAAGATGGCAACATCCAGCTACAGAAATCTCAGTGGTCTCCAATAAAACTCAACCCAAAGAGGAGTTCAAGACTCACTGCTCTCAGATTAAAAAAAAAAAAAAAAATCAAAGACCGATGTAGAACACTGAAAGCAGTAAAAGATAAGAAGCATATTACATTTAAGGAAATCTCAGCATGGCTATCAGAATTTCTTGGTAGAAACTCTGCAAGCCACGAGAAAGTGGACTGATATATTCTAAGTGCTGAAGGAAAAAAATCCTGTCAACCAACAGCCAAGAACACTTTATCCAACGCAGCTTCTTTCAAAAATGAAGAAATAGAAACTGCCCCAGACAGATAAAAGCAAAGACAATTCATCATTGCTAGGCCTACTGTACAGAAATTGCTGAAGGAATTTTTTAAATTGAAATGCATAACTTATTACTAATAACAAAGAAAAGTAAAACCTCAAATGAGTAATGTATAGTCATGTTTCAAGTACTCTAAAAGTATAAATGTGTGGTGTATAAAACAATTTTATTTCTACTATTAGGGATTAGAAGGCAAAACTATTATAAACAACTGTAGTTACAGTAAATTGTTAAAGATGATGCTGACAAAACTCAATATTCACATGCCACAAGAATGAAACTAGATCCCTGTCACCATATACAAAAATCAACTCTCTGTAGATTAAAGACTTAAATTTTAGATCCAACACTATGAAAATACTAGAAGAAAACATACAGGAGATGCTTCATGATGTTGGGCTGGGCAAGGATTTTTTGAATAAGATCTCAAAAGCATAGGCAACAAAGACAAAAAATAGACAAATGTGATTATGTTAAGGAACTTCTGCACAGCAAAGGAAATAAGTAGAGTGAAGAGACAACCTACAGAATGGGAAGAAGTATTTGCAAACTGTCTACTTGACAAAAAAGTAAATATCCAGAAATTTAAGGAACTCAATAGCAACCCCCACCCCAATAATCTGATTTAAAAAGGGCAAAAGATCTGACTTGACATTTCTCAAGAGAAGACATAAAAATAGCCAACAGGTATATGGAAAAATGTTCAACATCATTAATCAACAGAGAAATGCAAATTAAAAACCATCATGAGATCTCACCTCACTCCAGTTAAAATGACTATTATGAAAAAGACAAAATACAATAATAGCAAAGATGTGGCGAAGGGGGAACTCTATTAAGCTGCTGATGAAAATGTAAATTAGTAGCCAATATGGAAAACAATGGAGGTTCCTCAAAATATTAAAAATAGAACTACCATAGGATCCAGAAATCTCATTACTAGGTATATATACAAAGGAAATAAAATCAGTTGTTAAAGAGGTATCTGCTCTCCTATATTTACTTCATCACTATTCACAATAGTCAAGATATGGAATCAACCTAAGTTCCCATATACAGGTAAATGAGGCTATGTTAAATAGTTCAATGAAAATATTTCAGATTGTATATGAAGTCAGCACATTGTGCCCCATGATTGCACCAATGTACATAATTATGATTTAATTTAAAAAAAGTGATTATATATATGTGTTCACACACACACTTGACACTTGAACAACATAAGGGTTAGGGGTGCTGAACCCTCAAAGGTCAAAAAAACTATAACTCTATACTATAACTTTTAACTCCCCCAAATTTAATACCCTACCATTGAGCAGAAGTCTTACTGATAGCATAAATAATTGAATAGCATATAATTTGTATGTTCTGTGTATTATTATAATAAAGCAGATGAGAGAAAATAAAATATGAAGAAAATCACAAGGAAGGGAAAATATATTTAATATTCGTAAGTGGAAGTAGATCACCAAAAAAGTTTTCATCCTTGTCATCTTTACGTCAAGAAGGCTGAGCACAAGGAGGAAGAGGAGAGGTTGATTTTGCCACTTCAGGGGCAGAGGAAGCAGAAGAGCCTCAGGTAAGCAAATTCATAGATTTGAAATCATAATCATGGTGTTTAAGGAGCAACCGCACAGTGAAATACTATTCAGCCATAAAACAGAACAAAATTATGCCATTTGAGGCAACACAATTGAACCTGGCAGTCCTTATGTTAAGTAAAATAAGCCAGGCACTGGAAGAAAACATAACATAATCTTATTCATTGGTGGAACCTAAAAAATAATTGATCTCATAGGAACACAGTAGGATAGAAGTTATGAGACGCTGTGGAGTGTTAAGGGGGAAGTGGAGGGAATGAGAAGAGATTAGCAATGAGAACAAAGTTAGGAAGAATAAGTTCTGATGTTCTATTACACAAAAGAGTGTAATAAATCCCTCTCTTACTGAGGGATTCTACTGTATTTCTCAGATCTTTGAGGCCTACAACTTCTTGTCTCAATGTGTCAATATCTTGGTCATTTTCTCACCCCCATTGGTGAATGTGATCTTCTTTACTCAGTCTACCCATTAAAATGTTAATCTCTTCCGGAAATACCCTCATAGACACACCCAGAAATAACATTTTACTAACAATCTGGACAATCCTCAGCCAGAGGAATTAAGTTGGCATATTAAATCAAGCATCACATCTTCCCTCTATGCATACCTTTGTCCTTGGTGGATGCTCAGGTAAGATTGCAGATCCCCCCTTGCCAATCCCTCTTTTCTTCTCCATTTCCCAGCACTCTTTAGGGTGACCATACAACTAAGTTCTCACTGATGGAATGTGAGTGGAAGTGAAGCCTACAGATTAGGTTTTTCTTTTCAAACAAAAATTGCTTGTTCTGGACTTCCTTTTTTCTCTTCCCTTTCCTTCAGAGAAAGAAGCTGAAACTTAGCAATAAAATTGACAAAATGCAGTTTTAGGCAATGGTCTAGCCTACAAAAAAATCCATGCTTGTCATTTTTACATGACAATCAGGGAAGTGTAACCTCTAACCCAATTATAAGTCCAAGAACTCTGCCATAATGATCATTGCAGAAGACTTTCTGATACACACAATATCTTCTTTCTAACATCTAAGCCAGAATGTAGATGCACCAGCAACTCAACTTTGACTACACAGAAGAAGACAGAATGGGAAGAACCTGGGTCCCTACGTAAACTCATGCATCTAAGGCTCCTGGTCAACCTGTAATTTTCATCTTGCAACTATCACATGAGAGAGAAATTAACGTTTTTGTGTGTAAGCTACTGTAAGTCACTTTTGCAGCTAAGACTAACTAATAGAGGATCTACATGAAGAGACCCCATCTCTAGATCAATACAACTCTCTATCTCCTCCAGGTTCACAGGCTGGGCTGAGATGTTCCTTAGGTAAAGAAGGTATATTGATTATCTCCATTGTATACAATCACTGGTTTTCCTTTCTGGTTGAACCATCATAGTGCCAAGTGGTATTTTTTTCCATCTTTATAGGCCCTAAATTTCCCCAAATTTCTTTGTCACCTATTTTCCCTGGAAACCTTTTAAATTCTTTCCTAAAATTATCTCCTTCTTCATAGAGAAATAGAAAAGATCAGGAAGTAACTCCTTTGACTTCTTGCTCCCCCAAATAACAGAATTATCTATAGTTCCATTCTGATAGTTTTACCTGCTGTCACAGTGAAACTGCTTCCCTTTCTTTTCCTAAGCCTCATCCTTCCACTTTCCCTGGACCCCACATCCTTCTACCTCCATGAGGAATTGACTTCATCAGTTTTCCTCTGTTTTTCCTGCACCATTCAATAGTCCATCTCTATCTCCTTTTGCAAATTAAAATGTAAGCATACTGCTTCCAATTTTCTATTTTAAAATAATGTTGTAAAACTTGGCTTTTATACCATCAGGCCGATGACCTACCTTCTTACTTTTATAGTCATGCTCCTCAGGTCGTGTCTGCATTTGCCGTCTGCACCTTCTCACTCACCATTCATACCTGCCTCCAATCCCTGCCCTTTGTCTTCTGTCAAGTCCAACCCACTGACTCCCCTGTGGTCATAATCATCCATACCTTCGATGTGGTCAGAGTCAATGGACTCTTTTGGTCTCTCTCTTCTTTGACCATTCTGCTGCAAGGGCACTATTACTCCCTCCATTTTAAATTGTTTACCCAACGTGAATTTAGTGACATTATTTTTTCCTAGTTCTCTCTCTATGACTTGTCCTACTCTTTCTCAGGCCCCCTGGAAGAGCTTTAAATGTTGCTGGAAGAGAAGAGACTTCTTCTCTTTTCTCTATACCACCCTATGTGACCTCTCACTTGCCTTAATCACTAGTGATGTTGGATAATATGTGGATCATTACAGAAGTTTTGAGATACACAAAAGACAAAAAATATAAAGTCTGTGCAAAAGGAAACAAATGAAGTCCTCCTTGCAGCACTAATAAGCCGAACAAATTCAAACTTCAATGGGTGAAGCAGAAAGGATGCTGTCAAATGTGTTTTCTGGAAATAAAATCATAGACCATAACACGGTCTATCTCAAAAGTTTGACATGGTGAATTATATTTTCTCTTTTCTGTCCATCGTCAATTGGATTTAGAACTGTTTGTGCCTTTGAAAAACTTGAAAAACTACTTTACAAATAAGCAAGTGTTTTGCAATTGCAATCAACCTTTTTTGTAAATGTTTTATTTTATTCACAGAATAGTTTGATGAGAGATTTGCATCTGATTATATGTATGTACACACCTATAAATATATATATAAATGTAAATTTTGAAATATGTAAAATATAAATATATACACATACACACACATATATATGTTGAGAAAATACAAAAGTAGGTGAAAAGAAGTAATAATCTTCCTTATAGAATAATTTCAAGTTATATATATAGATAACAGCTTTTTCCCCCTAGAAGTGAAGCTTAATTCCCTCCTCCTTGAGTATAGGCTGTCTGTGGAATCTCACTTCCAAAGAATAGAATATGAAAAAGAAGAAAGATCATAACTTTATTATAGAGAAATCCGGCAAACGCCGTGTTAAGCAAAAGATCAGTGTTAGCATCATAGTGATAGGTCACGTTATGTCGTGTGTCCTCTGATACTGGGTAATGAGAAAGGCATTTCACCTCTGTGGTCTTCTTCCCTTAAATTCATAACCCCAGTGCACCATGATAAAAACATTAGACAAATAGAAATTGAGAAACATTTTATAAAATATCTAACCAGTACCCCTCAAAACTGCCAAGACCCTTGTGAACAGAGACGGACTGAAAAACTGTCACTAGAGGAGACTAAGGCGATTTGATGAATAAATTTAATGTGGTGTCCAGTATGAAAGCAAGATTCCGAGTTAGAAAAAATGTCATTCGGGAAAAATTAATTGCAATAAAGAGTGGAGTTTAGGCAGCACACGGTGGCTTACACTTGTGGAAGCACTCTGGGAGGCAGGGACAGGAGGATCACGGGCTCAAGAGTTCAAGACCAGCATAAGCAAGAGCGATACCCCATTTCTACTGGATGATGTACACAAACCTATGGTCTCCTGAGGGAGGAGGATTGCATGAGCACAGGAGTTTGAGGCTGCTGTGAGTTATGATGACATCACCGTGCTCTACCCAGGGCAACAGAGAAAGAATCTGTCTCAAAAAAAAAGAAAGAAAGAAAAGAAAGAAAGAAAGAAAGAAAGAAAAGGAGTAGAGTTCAGTTAATAAGGAATGCACTAGTTTTAGTTTCTTGGTTGTGACCGTGTACTACGGTTAAAGCATGATCCGTATAATGGGGAAATTCCCCCCGAATAATGGGGAAACTGGATGAAGGGTACATAGGAACTCTCTGTACTATCCTTCAGGTTTTTATGTAACTTTAATATTATTCTATAGGAAAACATTTATTTAAAAAAAGAAAGTCTGTAATATGAAAGATACTGAAGTTTATCCTACAAAAACAATAAGGAACTGAAGCAACTATGGAGAATTCAAAAAGTGTGCACAGGAGTAAATTTTGAATTTCTTGACTTGTGGAAAAAAATTTTGATGGAGCTCTTATTTTTAACTGGAATTGAAAAAAACTGAGAAAACAGTTTTTTGTTTTTTTGGGTTTTTTTTGTAGAGACAGTCTCACTTATTAACCCTCAGTAGAGTGCTGTGGCATCACAGCTCACAGCTCTCTTGTCTGAGCCTCCTGAGTAGCAGGCCTCCTGAGTAGCAGGCGCCTGCCACAACGCCCGGCTATTTTTTTGGTGCAGTTTGGCCAAGGCCAGGTTTGAACCCCTTACCCTCAGTGTATGGAGCCAGCACCTTACCCACTGAGCCACAGGCGCCACCAGAAAACAGGTTTTATAAGGTTTCTATTTGGTAAAAGAAAATAAAACAGGATATGTATTTTTCACAAGCTCTTTTTTTCTTACAAAAATAATTTTTTCAAAAAATTTACTCTGAATGAAGGCAAAAAACAATGCCTATTGCTTTATAAATATTTAAGGTGACATAACATTTTAAATACATTAAAGGTTACATTTAATGTATAAACATAAATATTTATACATTTCAATGAGAAAACATTAGAATTGATAATATTCTCCATGATTGGCTCTGGATTTACCAGGAAACTTAAAAACTATGGAGACAACATTTTAGCAAATAAAAAAATATTATTTTTTAAGTTGTATATAATATAAGGTATTATATAAAAAGTATCCTTTTTAACTTGTATGTAATATAAAGTATTATATTTCAGGTGTTAATAGAATAGCAATTTTCACATTACAATTTGATGACCAATTAAAAATGATCATTATGACCAATGACCAATTAGAAATGATCATTTTACTTATTGAAAAACTGCTTTCTTTAAGAAAATATTAGTGTGACTGAGAGCAGTAGCTCACACCTGTAACCCTAGCCCTCTGGGAGGCCAAGGCAGGAGGATCTCTTGAGCTTAGGAGTTTGGGAACAGTCTGAGCTAGTGTCCCTACTAAAAATAGAAAAATTAGCCAAGCATTGTGGCAATTGCCTGTAGTGCCAGCTACTTGAAAGGCTAAGGCCAGGATAGCTTAAGTCCAGGAGTCTGAGGTTGCAACGAGCTAGGCTGATGGCTTGGTACTCCAGTCTGGGCAACAGAGTGAGACTCTGTTTCAAAAATAAATAAAATAATAATAATGATGTATTAGAGTCAGATGCAAACAAGTAACTGAATATATACCACAAAAAAATTTTTTTTTTTTTTTGCAGTTTTTGGCCAGGGCTGGGTTTGAACCTGCCACCTCCGGCATATGAGGCCTCATCCTATTCCTTTGAGCCACAGGTGCTGCCCCAAATAATTGTTTTGATTGTTTCATTTTTAAAACATTTAAACAGTCAGTATAACAAAATCCTTTTTTAAAAAAAGTATGTCCTTTTTAATTTATAGAAGTAATTTTATTTGTAAAAAGTTCTGAATAAACTGCCAGTGTGATGAAGTAGAACCAGAAATATAGTAACAACAATGTGTTGCTCAACAAGTTTTAAAATTACATAATTTTAATACTTGTTAGCACATCCCCTTTCATTTTCAAACACACTCTCCTGAGGATAAATTCTACAGTCACTCAACATATGGACATCCTTGAGCAGCCCGCAGAGAGGCAGTAGTTCCTGGCTCATCACTGCATCTCAGCATCTAGTGAGGGTATGTATGTATGTATTTATTTATTTATTTTCTGAGACAGAGTGTCAAGCTGTTACCCCGGGTAGAGTCTCCTATCTTTTTAAATCTGGAACAATACTTGTCTTTTCTTTGTTCATTTTTCACATCACTAACTTTTGCTGATGACTTTTGCAGAATGTCCTATATTCTAGATTTGTCTACTATTTGGTTTTCAAAATGTTATAAAGTTAATTAAGAACATATGGCCAACATCTCCTTTATTAGACAAGGATGACTTAGGGAGCTGAATCTTTAGGTGACAATGACAGCCATATAGAATGATAAGGAAAAAATCAGCTATTTCAATGAAAAAGTAATCACTTAAAATTTGTTGATAATTTCTTCTTTCCTCAAACATTATGTAAAATCTTAATCAAATAGTTTCTGAAGCACTATAAGTACATGTGACGATAAATATTTTATACATTTAAAATATGATTTTAATTTAGGTTTCAACAAATATTACATGTGAAAATATGACATTTGAAATAAAATGATCTATAATTATGTAATTATTATTTGTGCAAATAAATAGCTAGAGTGATAAAGAGGCATTTTTAATTATTATTAATTTTTCTAAACAATATCATTTTTTCTTTTTGTCACTCTTGGTAGGAAAATAACTATGTTTTTGGGGGGGGGCATTGAATAATGCAGGCATAGGCATCAATTCAAATCACTTCTCCTTTCATTTAAACAGACTGACTTGTTTTATTGAGTAAGTGAATAGAATTTATTTGGTTTTACTACAATAGATGTTGAGAAAAAAATAAAAAATAAAACAGCAGGTATGTTTCCTGCTTCATTATTTATCCTTAAATCAGCCATCTTTCAGCATCTTATGCAGAAAATGGTAGACGCTCAATAAATGCCTCTTCCACAAATGAACTTAAATTTGCTCTGTTCATATTGCTATTTTCAAATTGGCTGTCACACATGGTATGGGTGAATTTCATCTGCATTGAAATTTGGACAGTGTGGAGCCCTGTGGAGTGAAAAGAAAAGCCATGCCAGTCCATTGGCGAACACTGTGACCTCAAGGCTGCCCTTGACAAACAGCAGGAGTGAGGCTCACACAGCCTCCCCAGCACCTTTGCACTGGGGCAGTCGGTCCCAGGATGTCCATGGGAGTAGAAAACAATAACTACGTTAGCATTCAGAGCCAGCCACGTCAAAGCTGTGCCGTCTCCAATGCTGCCTGCAGATGGGAAATCTGGGGATCTTTAGATAGGTTTTATGCGAATTATAATGCTATTTACATGCTCATCCTTCTGTAAAACATTGTTCCCAAAGTTCATTATGCTGCTGTTTGAGGAGGAAAAAAATGTAAATTACCCAATTTCTTTGGGTACACGGAAGTCTCACCCTATAGCATATATGTAGATAAAATGCATCCCTTCTGGCTCCAAGTAGTGTTGGATCAGTCCCTTTGCCTCTCTGAGATTTAGTTTCCTCCTATGTAAAGAGGGAATAGAAATATTGACTATGTTTCTCTGACAGAGTTGCTGAAGAGTCACATGAGAGAATGAATGTGTGAAGGTATACAAAATGTAGCATTACTTGTGTTTGTGTATGACCCACATACATGGGTGGAAGAAGGATGAAAGTTTATTTGTTGGAGTCAGAAAATCTCCCCCAAAGGCCTGGAAAACTCTCAAGTCTTTCTGGAGGGCCACTCTGTGGGCTTTCTAGAGGATCCTTCACATTCTCCACATCCACCAAAGCCCAGCTCAGCATTTTCCCATCTGAGTCTGTGCTGGGTGGGCATCCCCACTGTGAAAGAAACTAAAAACAAAAACAAACAAACAAAAAACCCCCAAATACAGGGCTAGAATCCTGATTCAACCGATAATGTGGGTGTGATTTTGTATACCAGTGGTTCTCAAACTGTGGGTCACGACCCCTTTGTAACAATGAAAATACATCCCACATTTCAGATATTTACATTACGATTCATAATAGTAGCAAAATTACAGTTATGAAGTAGCAATGAAAATAATTTTACGGTCGGGAGTCACCACAACAGGAGGATCTATATTAAAGGGTTGTAGCATTAGGAAGGTTGAGAGCCACTGTATAATACTGAATCTTTCTGAGTCTTACTGTTCGTGTTCATGTAACAATCTTCATATTATTATTTCAGTGTTATAGCACAGAATGTGCAAAGCAGAACAAAGGGGGCTTTCAGAAAGTAAATCTCTAGCCCACACAGCCTGAATTTCTTCACTTTAAAAAAAAATTTCAGATTAATATGGGGGTTACATAAAATTAGGTTCCATAGTTTACTTCCATAAGGGTAAATTCCAGGTTGTGGCTGTGCCCTTCATCCAGGAAGTGTGCAGTATATCCGTGTAATGTAGTTGTTGAGTAGAAATTTCCCCAACCCTTCTCCCATAATGCGATTTTTTAAAATTTTATTTATTTATTTTTAATAAAGTCAAATACACATAGGTCATGAATACATTTATGCATATGTGGGGTACAATGTGTCGATTTTTTTTTTTTATACAATCTGACGTGGTTACATCAAACCAATCAACATAGTTTTCGCCTCATTTACTTGATTATTGTGTTAAGACATTTATGTTCTACACTTCACAGATTTGACTTGTACCCTTGCAGTATGCTCCAAAGGTGTGGTCCTGCCTTTTACCCTCCCTCTATCAAACCTCTCCCCTCTCTTCCCTTCCCTCTCCATTTCTCTCCTTCATCCTGGGCTATAGTAGTGTTCTATCTTTCATAACAAAGTGAACATGTGATTGTTACTCTACTGGTTCTAATTAGGTAAGAAGTACATGTGGTGTTTGTTTTTCCATTCTTATGATACTTCACTTAGGAGAATGTTCTCCAAATACATCCAGGTTGTTATGAAAAATATGGTATCTCCTTTGTTTTTTTCTTTTTGCAGTTTTTGGCTGGAGCCAGGTTTGAACCCACCATCTCTGGTATATGGGGCGAGTGCCCTACTCCTTTAAGCCACAGGCACTGCCCCCAGGTAGCTCCATCTTTTTTATGACTGAATAGTATTCCATGATATACATATACTACAATTTATTAACCCATTCATGTGTTGATGGGCACCTGAGTTGTTTCCATATCTTTGCAATTGTGAATTGTGCTACTATAAAAACTCTAGTGCAAATGTCCTTATTTGTCCTTATTTGTAAAATGACTTTTTTATTTTGGATAGATACCTATAATAGGATTGCAGGATCAAATGGAAGGTATACTTAAAGTTCTGTGAAGAATCTCCAAAATTCTTTCCTCAGAGGCTGTACTAGTTTGTAATCCCACCAACAGTGTGTGAGTGTCCCTTCTCTCTGCGACCACACCAGCATCTGTTGCTTTGGAATCTTGTCATGTGGGTCTTTCTCAGGGGTGTTAAGTGATATTTCAAAGTGGTTTTGATTGCATTTCTTTGAGATTAGGGAAGATAAACATTTTTTCATGTAGTTTTTGGTCATTCATTTGCCCTCATGAGAAAAATTTCTGTTCATGTCTCTTGCCCAATTTTTAATGGGGTTGATTAATCTTTTCTTGTTGATTTGCTTGAGTTTTTTGTAGATTCTCATTGTTAGCCCTTCATCAGATTTGTAGCATGAAAGTACTTTCTCTCATTCTGTAAGTTGTCTCTTTGCTTAACAGAAGGTTTTTAACTTGGTCATGTCCCATTTGTTTATTTTTGTTGTTGCTATGCTTACCAGTGGGATCTTTTTCATAAATTCTTTCCCTAGGCCAATAAAATATGGAGTTTTTCTCACACTTTTTTTTAGTGTTTTATAGTTTCATTTCTTAGATTTGAATCTTTTATGGATTGTGGGTTAATTTTTGTACATACCTGGTGAGAGGTGTGGGTCCAGTTTCAGTCTTTTACATGTGGCTAACCAGTTCTCTCAGCACCATTTATTGAATAGATTCTTTTCCCCAATGTATGTTTTTATTTGCTTGCTTCAGTTTTGGAATAAGGATAATACTTACCTTATAGACATGCTTATGCAAATTAATGAGGCAATATATGCAAATCCAAGGACAGAGCTTGGCACAAGGAATGTCACTAATTCATTCAGGCTCCAACCTATGACAGTAACATAGTGAGAAGGGTCTGAAGAGGACAATGGGAGGAATTTGTGCCTCAGATAGAGATCCAGATCATGAGGAAAATAATCTGAGTTAGCTGGGTGTAAAAGGGTTAAGGCTGTATGATCAAGAATTTCTGGGCATGACACATATTTTGTTTCCCCTTGGTTTGAAAATAGCAGCAAATGTCAATCATTAAGTATTTTCACACCTGACTTTGTTGGCTTTGCAGCCTGGAATGGACTTGAATTGAAAAGCACAAAGCCTTCTCTCTGGTGTGAGCGGGCTGGGCCCTTGGCTGCCTCTCAGGTTTTTCTCCTGGTCTTTCTTTGGACTGGAAGAGGAACTGGAGTAAACATGGGAGAGAGGCAGTTTTTAACCTGGTTTCACACTTAAAAATGTGACAAGAACTCCCCAGTCCCAATTTAGCTGTGAGTCTTTTTGTCTATTCATGTTTTTCCATCTCATTTTCCCAGACCAAGTCACTTGCTCTCATTTCTTAAATTAACAGCCATATTAAAAGTGTTCTGTCTGGCTCTGCTCATTTTGTTCTTCCTCTCTGAAGCAGACAAGGTGATTGTCTTAATTATGTCCAGTCACCTCTTCGTACTTGGGCAGGTATGTGGTTTCTGTGGGGTTGATCCCACCCTCATCTCCAGGGAAAGCCCTGGTGACTTAATGTCTATCAGGAAAATCTAAGCCCTACTGTCTTAGTAATCAGTTCAGACAACCCAGGACTAACCCAGTAAGCTCCTAACATTTATCTCGACAAAGAATTTTGATACAGGGTGGTTTTAAAGCTATGTCATTTGTTATGGTCAAAGGAAGCCATGTTGTTCTCTCCTCCTGGATGTGAAGAAGAACACAGGAGATGGAGAGATGCCATGTAGACTGGTGTCATTTTGTACAGCCTGCCTGAAAAAGGAGGAGGCAAAGCCATTGGAATCTCAGGGAAATAGAATTCCATCTCTGATGAAATCATGCCTAAATCCCTTTCTTTCTTTAAACTTTTCAGTAATATAGACCAATAAATCTCTTCTGAGTTATTTTTATGATTTTTACAAAAATTGCTAACTCTCCATACTATAGACAGAGTGACCTTTTCAAAATATAAATCATATTATGTCATGCCCTTAGTCACAACTTTTCATTAAGAATTTATGATAAAGTACACATTTCAAACTAAATTGGACAGGCCATAACATGATGAGATGCTAACCTCCTTGGCCTCATTGGCTAATATCTACTCTCCTTCTCATTACCTTTTGTCTTCTCCAGAATTCTTTCTATGCCTCAGATTCACCAAATTTACTTCAATCTCATATTTGCATTTGTTGATTCCCTTGCCTACCATTGTCTTCCTTTGGATCTTCACAATGCTGACACCCTCTTCTCATTCAAGTCCAGCTCTAAAATTGTTTCCTCAAAGCGATGGTTCCTAACTTCTCATTCTAATTTTTCCCTGAGCAATGTCACTCTCTATTAGGCTGGTTAGTTTCGTTTGTATAACTTATTGGTATCCCAAATCATCTCATTTCCTTTTTTATTGTCTCCTCCCTCAACTATAGGGTTCAGGTGAGCAATGACCTTTGATCATTTGAAGAAGAAAGACAATGATCTTTGTTTTTCATGCTGTATCCAGTTGTCTAGGACAGTTCTTGGAACTATAGTCAATACTAAATAATTGTTGAATTACAGAAAGTTGCTAAACATAGGCTGATATGTTTTAATAACTTCAAAATACTATTATATGTATATCATATTTATTTTTTATTATCTTGATAAATTCTTATAGTGAATTCAATTTTCTAGATCAACTAAGAACTCAATGGTCTCCAGAAATAGTACTGAGTCTGATATCCTACATTTCTAAGCAAGAGAATACCAAAAGACCAGAAGAATGTCTGCTTTTCTTCATTGGGTTCAACTTCAGTTTGGCTAGTGTGAGTTCACTTTCAGAGTGTATAATTTAAATAGTGGAGTTTTTAAGATCTGATTTTATCTACACATTGGTCAGTTCTCACTTGTGGGCTGTTTGATGTTTTCTTAACTTTAGACACTGTCCTGAATTTGGAGCCAAACTACTAAGTTACTGGTTCATCATGTGATTATTAACAGCTTGTCCTTTATAAAGAAAGCTAATGGCTTGGGATCCTGATGCTTTGTCTAACCCATTAGATGGGCATCTCTTGGGCCTTATTGCCTGCCTAGACAGAGTCAGCATATGTCACCCATCTATTCCTCCACAACTGAAACACAAGAGCTTCCTCAGCTTCCCTGCCATTCCCCACCCAAGCACCTTTTTGAGCAGTTTCTCTTTTCTTTCAGCCTATGGTCAAAGAGCTGGAATGATTTGTAGCTGATCCTGCTTCAACTTTGGAAAGTCCTCTGCCATTTTCCTCTGGGAGTATTCTAGATAGCTTTCCTTTAACAAAATAAACACATTGCATATTTTTTCATATGACTTTGATAAGTTTCTGCATATGGCCTAATACTGCATATTGCTTTATGAGAGAAATTTGTGCACCCCCTTTCAATTCAATTAGCAGACATTGATTGAACATACAGAAAATTACAGATGAAGAACTTCAACATGGAATCTTGAGTCCGAGCTGACTTTAAACAGTCTTAGTGCAACTTATGAACCATTTATAAACTAGGAGGCAAGTAAGGATGGAGTGAAGCACATGGTGTTCTGTAAGTGCTTTTGAGAACCAAGACACAGAAATTTATTGCAATTGTTATGAAAAGTTTAATGAGAAATTAATAGTTAATGTATTGTTTAAAACCAGATCAGATTAATTTAAAGCCAGAATTGGTGTCTTAGCTAGATTTTTAAAAATAGCATGTTAATTCTGATGAATGCAAAAAAAAATACTACTTAATAATTTGTTGAGTATAAACATCAGAGCAGGAAATGCCACATAATTAGAAGACTAACGAGTTGAAGTAGAAGAGCTTAATGTTTTTGAAAATATTTTTCCATGTTGCTTGAAAATAGACCATATTTAATAACTACAAATTAAACTTTGTCTTAATTACTGACTTACCCATACATAGCATTGTTCCAGTCATTTTCTAGAGTGCACAGATGTCTTTGAAAACTTATCAAGCTTCGAAGTTGATCCTGACCTCTGCACACTGAGTTAGAGGCCAACATCTCACACTGTAACTTTGCTCTGTATTGTGGTCACCACTGTAGTTTATTATCTGTCTCCTCAGATGGACTGTAAGTTCTGTGAGGGCGGCCTCAGTTTA
>CAUYON010120689.1:0-24741 GCA_963573935.1 Arctocebus calabarensis
CAAGGCAGTTCAACCGAGTGCCAAGTCCAGAAGAAACCCAAATGG
Source organism: Arctocebus calabarensis (assembly GCA_963573935.1). NCBI lineage: Eukaryota > Metazoa > Chordata > Mammalia > Primates > Lorisidae > Arctocebus > Arctocebus calabarensis. The sequence continues at coordinate 46 of CAUYON010120689.1, forward strand.
CTCACAGGAAAGGCCCTTCCAACCTGCAGTCCCACTGCTGCCCTACCCATACAGCCTCCGACAGGATCAGACCTAATGAACAGATGCCCAGAAACAGGGAAGTTTCTGGGCAGATCCTGTCTGACAGAGATGCCTGAAGTCCTCTCCCCAGTCTCACCATGCCCAGCCACAAGGAAGCTATTACTCCAATTACATTTAATTCTGATCTAATTTTGGTTATTTCTTTTCTTCTGTTCAGTTTGAGGTTGGAAAGTTCTTCCTTCTCCCGTTGCTTAAGATGTCCCATTAACTTGGTAACTTCCTCTCTTTCTGTTTTCTTGAGGAAGGCTTGCAGTGCTATATATTTCCCTCTTAGGATGGCCTTTGAAGTTTCCCAGAGGTTCTAATAATTTGTGTCTTCATTGTCATTTTGTACCAAAATTTGGTAATTTCCTTCTTTATGTCGTCTATGACCCATCTATCCTTCAGCATAAGATTATTTAATTTCCATGTTTTGGGATGAGTATGTATGTTCCTGTTGCTGTTGCATTCAACTTTTATTCCATGATGGTCGGAGAAGATGCAAAAATTAATTTCTATTCTTTTAAATTTACTGAGTTTAGACTTGTGACCTAAGATGTGATCAATTTTGGAGTATGTTCCAAGGACTGATGAGAAGAATGTGTATTCAATTTTTTTAGGATGAAATGTTTTGTAGATGTCTGTTAAATCCAGTTGCTGAATGATTAAGTTTACTCTAAAATTTCTTTACCTAGCTTCTTTTTGGAGGATCTATCCAGCACTGCTAAAGGAATATTAAAATATCCAACTACTATGGAGCTGGAGGAAATCAAGTTACTCATGTCTATTAGAGTTTTTTATATAAATTGAGGCACATTCAGGTTGGGTGAAATATTTGAAATTTCATCATATTGAGTAGTACCTTTAACAAATATGAAATGTTCATGTTTATCCTTCTTTACTTTGGTTGGTTTAAAGTCTATGGTATCTGCAAATAAGACTGCAACACCTGCTTTTTTCTGTTTTTCATTTGCCTGGAATATAGATGACCATCCCTTCACCTTGAGTCTAAATTCATCTTTTAACATAAGGTGAGATTCTTGTATGCAGCAGATATCTGGCTTTAGTGTTTGTATCCAGTCAGCCAACCTATGCCTTGTTAGAGGACAATTTAAACCATTCACATTAATTGAAAACAATGATAAATCTTTAGAAAGTCCAGTGGACATTTTTAATCCTTTCATCACTGTGGAAGTTGAAATTTGATAAAAAGTTTTGGGTGAGTTTACTTTTGTGGTGGAGGATTACACTGGTTATTATGGAGGATAAGTCCGAGAATATCCTGGAGAGCTGGTTTAGTTATAGCAAATTTCTTCAATATGTGGATGTCATTAAAGTATTTAAGTTCTCCATCATAAGTGAAACTCTGGGTACAGGATCCTGGGTTGAAAGTTATTTTGTCTTAGGAGATTAAAAGTCAATGAGCATTCCCTTCTTGCTTGAAAGGTTTGATCAGAGAGATCTGCAGTTATTCTAACACTCTTCCCCTTGTAGGTAATGGATTTCTTATGTCTGGCTCCTTTCAGAATTTTCTCTTTCATATTAACTTCAGTGAAGTTAATTATGATGTGCCTGGGGGTGTCTTATTCGGGTTGAGTCGTGCTGGGGTTCTGAAACTGCTATCTGAATTTCAGAATCTCTTGGCATGTCTGGAAAGTTCTCTTTCATAATCTCATAAAGAAGAGACTCTGTGCCTTCTGATGCCACTTCATCAATAATGCGAATATTGGTTTTCTTTGAGTTATCCCAGAGCTGTCTGAGAGAATGATCCATTTTTGCCTTCCATTTCTCTTCCTCTTTGGAAGTTTGGGAGCATTAGAAAGTTTTGTCTTCCATGTCAGAAATCTTTTCTTCTGCTTGCTCCATTCTGTTACTGAGGGATTCTATGGAATTTCTCAGATCTTTGAGGGCTGCAACTTCTTGTCTCAATGTGTCAAAATCTTTGGTTATTTTGTCTTTGATTTCGTTCAATTCTTGAGATATCTTTTGGGTCATCTTTTGGATTACTGCTTGAAATTCTAATTCCATCTTTTCCTCCATTCTGCTGATCTTATTTGCTATCCAGACTCTGAATTTGATTTTTGACATGTCAGCCATTTGCTTATGCAAGGGATCTTGTGCTGTATCTACCTTGTTGTTCCTTGGGGGAGTTGATGTACTCTAATTATTCATATTGCCAGAGTTTTTCTGTTGATTCCACCTCATGATTATTTTTCACTATTGCCTATGACTGTCCTCAGAGTTGGGGAGGGGTGTCTCCCAGATCAGACCCTGTCAGGATCACTCTGTTGTTGCTGGATCTTTGTAGGGAGTGGTGCTGTGTAGCTTTTCTGGGACTAACCCACCCAGGGAGTTCTGGCTGTGAGAGCAGCTCTTGAGTGTAGCATGCCCAGATCAAGCAGCAGTGCATGGGATGTGGCACCCAGTGGCCTTTGCAAAGGAGCCCGTGCCTCCAGCAGTCTCTGGCTTGCAGGAGGGCTCCAGAGGGAGGGCACAGGTCGTGCAGCCTCCTGAGTCACTTTCCAGATGTGCGGGGCCACTACGGAGACAGAGAAGGTAGGAGAGGAGGCGTGTTGTGTGGCTCCCAGGGTTTCTGGCCCAGACAGGCAGGTGGAGGCCTCGCATATTCCTGGCGGAGTCCCTGGCTGGTGTGGGCAGAAAGCGGAGGTCCCAGCGGAGTCCTTGGTCACAGCAGGCCAGGCGGTGAGCCAAGGTTCCACAGGAGTCTCTGGCTGCTGCGAGTGGAGAGTCAAGTCCCGGAGGGCACAGATCAGAGCCACACTGGGGTCCCGGCAGAGTCCCTGGCATGGCAGGCTGTGGGCTAAGACCCGGCAGTCTGCCAATCAGGGCCGTGGAGGGCCCCAGCAGAGTGGAGATCCTGGCCACTGTGGGTGGCAGGCCTGGGGCACAGATCCGGATTGGGCTGTGTGGGTTCCCAGTGGGCAGCGGGCTGAGGCCTGGCAGGGCACAGATTGTGGTGGGTAGGAGTCGGCGGACTTCCTGGCTGCTGCTGGCAGCGGTCTAAGGCCCGGCTGTGACAATCAGGGCCACATGGGGGTCCTGGCTGAGTGGAGCTCCTGGCCACTGTGGGCAGTGGGCCTGGGGCATGGATTGGAGCTAGGTGGCCCGAGGCCAGGCAAAGCACAGATTGGCACTGTGCGTGAGTCCCCATGAACTTCCTGGCCCCTGCTAGCGGCAACCTAAGGCTCGAAGGGGTGCCAATCAGGGCTGCACGGGAGTCCCAGAGGATTTCCTGGCCAATGCTGGCAGCAGGCCGTGGCCCGGTGGGGTGCCAATAGGGGCCGCATGGGGGTCCTGGCAGAGTGGAGTTCCTGGCCGTTGTGGGTGGTAGGCCTGGGCACGGATCAGCTGCGTGGGGCAGAGATTGGCATGTGGGAGTCCCTGTGGAGTTCCTGGCCACTGCTGGCAGAGGGCCAAGGCCCGGCTGGGTGCAATTTGGGGGTGTTGGGGTCCTAGCAGAGTTCCTGACCTGGGTCTGGTGGGGACTTGGAGTCTCTTACTTGACGGGCTGCCTGATCTGGCAGATAGGGAGGGTGGGCTCTGCTCAAGTCCTCCTCCCTCAGTTTCAGCAGAGGTCAGGCTTCTGGTGTGTCAGGTAAGGGGGAAAGGTGTCCTGGAAGTTCAGAATGGCAGAAAGCTTTAGTTCATTTTTCCTGCCTGAAGCTTGGTTTCTTGAAGTTGCAGCTTGCCTCAGAGGTGACCTGCAGTTATCACTTCTCTCTCTTGGCTGGGCTCCTAGTCTTCAGCTCAATTGGGCAGTTTCTGGAGGTTATCTTTCCTTTTGGACAGGAGCCTCTGTCAGAAGCTGCTACTAGTTGGCCATCTTGCCCCTCCCCGATCTTGAGAATTTTAAGTGTTAGTGGTCAACTGTTTTGTAGAGTGACTCTGAATTTGTTTTTTTCTCATGTTCTTTCCATAATTAGACTAGTATTACAGGTTTAAGGAAAAAAATCTCAAAGATATGTAGTGCTTTTCTTATCATACCATGAGGAAATACTTTTTTTAAAAACTGGGGATTGAGGATACAAGATTTGTCACACATTGAGACCCAACACCCCCTCCCGCCTTCTCTCTCTCTTCTCTCCCCTTTCCCAACCACAACCACCATGTCATTAATTGTCATTAATTGTCCTCAAATCAAGATTAAATACATAGGATTCATGCTTCCCCATTCTTGTGATGCTTTACTAAGAATAATGTGTTCCACTTCCATCCAGGTTAATACAAATGCTGTGAAGTCTCTATTTTTTTTAAAGGCTGAATAATATTCCATAGTATACATTTACCACAGCTTGTTAATCCATTCCTGGGTTGGGGAGCATTTAGGCTGTTTCCACATTTTGGCGATTATAAATTGAGCTGCAATAAATAGGCTAGTACAAGTGTCCTTATGGTAACAGTTTTTTTTTTTTTTTTCCCTTTCTGGATAGATGCCCAGTAACGGGGTTGCAGGATTAAGCAAGAGATCTAGCTTGAGTTCTTTGAGATTTCTCCATACTTCCTTCCAAAAAGATTGTATTAGTTTACAGTACCACCAGCAGTGTAAAAGTGTTCCTTTCTCTCCATTTGTTTGTTTTTTAAATCACATATTTATATCAATATAGAATTATTTATCTTATAGTTTTATTTAAATTTGTATAAGGTATGTGTTATATGTTAAACTTTTATGGATTTTTGTGTGTTTGTTTTCTGCAGGGTCCACTTTACAGACCATTGTGACAAAGATAATTCTCAATCAAATTGCTTTTGTACTTTTGTCAAAAAGCAGTTGGGAATTCCAGTTTGGATAGGATAGCATAGATCCATTTTTTTTCCTAGTCATCCCTACCTACAAAGTAATGTTTTAAATCCTGCAAATAATGCAAAGAACAACCAAAAACAAACTCTGAAAGATGATAAGAATTCCCTGGTTTGGGACTACAAAAATGAAGAAACAACACAGTGGCAGAGTATCATATGTTCCTATATCTAATATAGGATCCTGAATTTCCCCATCTCCATCCTTAAAAAGAAGGCAGGCCTAAATTGAATAGGAATCCCTCTATACAAGACCAGGTGAGCACGGAACCACTGTCCATGAGGCTTGATGAGAGGCCTGCTAACAATAAGCAGTCAAGTGAAGTATTCTCTTCCCCAGTGGGACTAAGACTCCTTTCTCCTATTGAGACATACTGAGGAAGAACTAGCAAGAGAGATCTTGCCACAAAAACTAGCTGGGTTCAGAAAGCCTCTTTATCTCCTTAGACCTGAGATGCCGCCTCATTAGCCAAGAAACATTGAATCAACTGGGGGCATTTGAGAAAAGGGATTCCCATCACAACAAATGTCCATCCAGGGAAAACTTTTTCTTCTAGTAGCCTAATAATCCCCTCCTCACTGTGAGACATCTGACAGCCCAGACTGGAGAAGTTCCTTCTACCTCTTCAGCCAGCATCAACGGGAAACCATTAAGAACTCCAACAGCACAAGACAAAGCAAGCAAACCAAAACAACTATACAAAGCTTCCACAGATTAAACTGTACTGTAAAATAGTACATAAACTAGGACCACAAAAGTAGGACCGGACCATACTACCCAAAGCAATATACAATTTTTAATGCAATTCCTATTAAAGTTCCATTGTCATATTTTAATAGATGCTTTCTTAAAAGAATTTATACAAGTGTCCAACAGGTGTATGAAAGAATGCTCAAAATCATGCATCATCAGATAAACTCAAATAAAAATCACAATAATATATCCCTCTACACCTGTTAGAATGGCAATTATCAAAAAGCCAAAAGAAAACAAGTGTTGGAGAAGATATGGATAAAAGGGAATCTTTGTGTGCTATTTGTGGTAGTATGGTAGTATGTTCATTCTAGAAAACAATGAAGAGGTTCCTGAGAAAATGAAAAATAGAACTACTAAATCTATACCCATTGCACATAGATTTATGGGATGTTTAGATATGATTATTTTTGATGTTTTGGTTACTGACTATAAATCTGGGAAAAAGATTCCTGAACTGAGCCATATTATCACCATAGTTTTAACAATGGAAGTTAGTCAGTGATCGAGAACTATGACATCTTTGCCACTGTCTTTGTCCTTACAAAATGTGTCCTATTTTATACAGTTGTACTTTGCTATTCACGTGTGTTAACCACTCCATGTTCAGAGTGACCCACTTTTGATTCAAAAATATCAATGTCACATTATTTAGGAATATGGAAGGGGGTATATACTGGTACAAGCGTCTGCGAAAGATACTCTCTGCCATGGTGGACCGATGTCTTCAGCATAACAGGTCAAGAGAGGACATGGTGAATTCTGGGCAGATAACCAGGATCTAAAACCTGTTCAATGTTTTATAATAAACTTCTTGGCAATTTTAGATAAAGTGACATTCTCGTGGAATAACAAGAGAGACTTTCATCAAAATTGACTTTCAATTTCATAGAAGTATTAATTTGTCTTGGAATGTAATAGAGATATTGTACATTATCATGACTTAAACATCTACCAATTTTATCTCAAGATGCTTTATGATATTTTTCTACTTTTCCTTTCTCATTTAAAATGATAATACTTTTTGATATCTGGGATGGGAGGCTAACCTCAAACTTTTATTTTTTATTTTTTTATAATTTTATTAAATCATAATTGTGTACATTGGTGCAATCATGAGGCACAATGTGCTGACTTCATATACAATCAGAAATATTTTGATCGTATGTTAAAGATAGCCTTCATGGCATTTTCTTAATCACTATATGAAGACATTGATATTGTACATTTAATAAGTTTCACCAGTAACCTTCACAAAATTCTTAAGCTACAAAAAAAAAAAAAAAAGAACTACCTTATTATTCACTAATCCCACCACTGAGTATATACACAAAGGAAATGAAATCATTATGTAGAAAAGATATCTGTATACCTATGTTCATTACAGCATTATTCACAATATCCAAGATACAGACTCAATCTAAGTGTATGTCCATCAACGGATAAAGAGATAAATAAAACGTGGTATGCACACACAGTGGGAGACCATTCAGCTTTAAAAAGGAAGGAAATCTTGTCATTTGTGACAACAGAGATGAACCTGAGGGATGTTATGTTAAGTATGATAAGCTAGGCAGATACATGAGGATAAACACCGTCTGATGTCACTTTTATGTGCAATCTAAAAAGGTTGAGCACACAGAAGCAGGGAGTACTTCTCTGGTTAGCAGGACTGAAGATGGGGACCCACATTGGAGATATGTTACTCAAAAGACACAAAATTTCAGTTAGCCAGGAGGGATAAGTTCAAGAGGTTTGTAAAATACAATGAGTGACAATATGGAGGGATAAGTGCAAGAGCTCTGTACGATATAGTTAAAAACAATGCGTTACATTCATGAAATTTCTTGAAAGTTTTTTTTAAGTGTTATCACCATGAAAAAATTATAAGTATGTGAGGCAATACATATGTTGATAAGCTTGAAGTGGCCATTCCCCAATGTTTGCATATTTTAAAACATATTTTTAATGGTGACTACATGAATATATGCAACTTTTGTCATTTAAAAATGGTATTGATTAATCTAAATAAAGCAATAAATAAATAAACTGAGAGAAGATAATTAACTCCAATGTCCCTTTGAAACTTCTTACAGAACAGAAATTCTTACAGAATTCTTCTTACAGAACAGAAATTTCTGTTTCTGTGTAGTCTTCCCCTACTTCTTAGATGGCTTGTCTTTCTTTCTCGCAGGAGAGTTTCTACATACTTTTATTAGCACACATCTAAACATTTCAATAACCTGTACATACATGTCTATCTCTGACATTATATAATTATTTTTTCATGGTTACAAAGTTGAGTTTGTTCTTCTCTGCCTCCCAATGGCATTCTCATTCAATGGCTCAGACTCAATAAATGTTCACTGTGAGAGTCTAAAATTAATATTTTGGCCACATAATCTCTAAATTGTAAGTATTATAAACAAATAGAGCTATGCTTGGCACTTAGGAGGTGATAGGGAACATTATTTGAACAAGGCAGTATTGAACATTGACAAATACTACAGGAATGAAGAAGAGAGCTGAGAATCTTCAGAGATAGATATTCAGGCCTCTACATGGAATACTCAAGTGAGCCCTGGGTTCCGTAAGATCACATTTAGAAGGTATAAAATAGGAACAGCTACCTGGGACAGATGTAGAAGCATCAACTTGTAAACATTTTGAAAGAATTGTAGTCCCAAAGAAGCCAATGTACATGCCAATGTTATGAACAATATGCCACTTACAGGCCTAAAATGTTTGCTTGTTTGTTAAGTTTTCAAGAGAGACATTAGGAAAGAAATTTCAGTTAATTTGAGATGTCACTGGGAATTGTTGATTTCATCGTGCAAGTGGAATCCTCAGCAATTAGAATCTTGAGTCTGTGATGTACTTCTTTGTAAAACAATGGCAAAGAGAGTCAGGTGCACCTGACTTCAGAATGAAACATGAAAGCTTTGTTTAATAATGACTCTCAAAAAATAAAAGCTAAAAATGCCAAGAAGATGAAAGAGAAGTGCTAAAAATTTCTTCCCAAGACCAATTTGGACTTATACTTCAGAGAAGTTAAAAGGTAGGTTTATTACATAATAAAATATATTTCTTCTTTCTTTTTTGTTGATAATTAGTATTAAAAACATAAAATCTTAAAGAAATGAAAAGGAGTGTTTCTTTCTGGTCACATAAAGGTTTCTAATTAAGCTGGTGCTTTGCTGATAAACTTCCATGCTTTTCTTGTGATAGTGGATGTGAAAATCTGATTCTTTTGAAATTCAGTCCACCTTTTTGTATCAACCATAGAACTGTGTGTTCTTGCATGTTCTGCATGCAGGTGTTTTCAAGAAACCTAGGGATAAAACTATGAAAAACTATAAGCAAAAATAATCTTTTCATCATGCTAGATAACCCAGAGATCATGAAGTATGGGTAAAAATGCTGCGTGGTTATTAACGGATATAAAGGAAAGGATAGTGGGGAGGGGCCCAAAGGTGCATCAGTGAAGATAGGTCCTCAGACACCTGTCTTCTTCACTCCTGCAAGGATGGTTGGTCTTTATAGTGAAACAATAGAAAATTATTTTCACAATTTTTCAATAACACCTCAACTCTCTCACTCCTTTTCTCCCCCACCATCTTCCCTCCCCTCACTCCCTGCTCTCCAGTCTCCTCTCTTTCTCATATCTTCTCTCCACTCTTTCCCTTCCTCTAATAGAAAATAAATTTATATTTTATATTCTAATCTTGGCCAAGAGCAATTCCTATTGAGCAACTGAGCATTTTCCAAATCTATCAATCCCCACCCTTACCTCTTCTTTCTCACCTCTGTAACTTTACCTGATCGAAATTTCTCAATGCCCTGCTCCCTGATTTCCTCCTATCTATCCAAATTCTCTAATTTTCAAGGTCCAGTTTCCAACCCAGAATATATGTGAAATCTCATTGCTCTCATCCACACAGCCATCTCCTTTCTCTTTCTTCTTATTTATCTTTGTTATGCTTCATTTCACCTTCTATTGTTCTCTAATCACTGACTAGGAGTTAGTCTTGTTTTTCCAACTTGATTGTAAAATTGTGATCACAAATATTTTATGGAGAAAGAGAGGAGAAAAAGAAGAGAGGGAGGATGGGAGGAGGTACCCAAATGGGAGCTACTGTGATGGCAAAAAGGCTTTAGGAGCCCACAGACGCATAAAGCTAGTGTTGGGTGAGCAAAGGTTCTTAGTAATTGGTAGTGGCTAATTCTTTTGCTTCTGGATCCTCCTTTATACAACATTCTCCCTTAAATTACCCCAGCCCCTACCCAGCACCTCCTTGCATTTCTACATTGGGTTGAGGAAAAGTTATTTTGATGTGCTCGGGGGAATTGAGAACAAATTTATGTTCTGCATAGATTTGACATGTAATTAACTAAATGAAAGAAAAACCAGAAGAGAAGTGATTATGACAGGAACAAGGCTGCATCCAGGCATGGTAATGCAGCTTTTATTAAAAAATATAAAGGGTATCAAAACACAAAGTCATGCAGATTTGGAAGAAGCACTATGTATATTTTTAAAACTGTATGTGAAAAAGACTAAGTATTATTGTTGCTTGCTGATTGGCTACAAGGTGAATTTTAGATAATAGAGTGTTGTTTTTCTTGATTTTTATCTTGCTGAGGTTACAGTGTTCATCTCAGGATCTCAGGCCTGTTTTGTCTTGTTTTGTTTTAAATTTCAGCAGAGGAGTGGGCATTATTTATTTTCTGTTTGCAGAGAAAACATATATAAATGCAGATGTGCTAGCCTTGGCCTGGGTTGCCCTTCATCCCCTCCTTCAGCCTTGCCCTGGCTCAGCTGCTGGGACAGGAGCTGTCCTCACCTACCTGTACTGCTTTGCCTAGGGGCCCGGGGCAGCTTCTCTTCTGGTTCAGCCAATGGATAGACTGAAGGGTGTGGGAGGCAAGAGAGGGCTCGCCCATTATCTGTGGCTTCTGCTGTCAGTGACTTATGACTCTGCAGCCCTCCTGGTCCCTTTGTTTCTCCAGCACCTGCACAACCAGTTCCCTGAGACTGGAATAAAATATCAGTTAGATATTTTGTTAGTTAGATCCAATGAGACATGCCATGTCTTAAAAAAGGAATCTTTTAGTAATAAAAATAAGAAATATTAAACTATATATTTGTTTATTTTTTAAAACTGTATTTTCATCAGTGTTTTTTTCTTCCCTCTCAAAAATCCATTTCAATCTATCCTTTATTCCTTATCTGAGAGTATCTCTTCAGCAACTCCCATTTTGGGGTTGGGTGAGGCACAAAGAGAGAGCAGGTTGCTTATTCCACAAATTTGGCATTTGCCATAGTTTATATAATAGGTTATTTTCCATTATTTCTAACATGCCCAACTCTTAACTGGATTATAAATGCATAAAGTGTAGGAACCAGACCTAAATCTAAAGTTCAATCTCAAAAAAAGTAGAATAGATTCTTTCTGATAGCACATTTTCATTGAATGTTTGTGGAATTAATAATTAGGAAGAAAATTGTCAGATTCTAGATGCATACTTCTAATCTCATCAGTTCCTTATGAATAATGAACTGTTTACATAAGAATTTGTCCCCAGTCCCTACAGCTGGCTGTGTGTAAGGTTCCTTGGCTGATGCAAATTTAACTTGAAGTGCATTGCTTGCTGAAACATAGGATGTGTTCTGTAGAGATGAAAACCTCTGCTTTTCATGTAGAAACTAAGCACAGCTAAAAGTGCCAAGCTCTCCTGGAAGTTAAATGCCTCAAGTTCTTTGATTTTTGGTCTGATGTCTCTGCCTTCAATAGATCCTAACCCATTGATTTAAGTCATTTCAGTTTATAATCTTAATTTGGGTTACCCAGAAGCAGGCCCTGAGACAAGGATACTCGTGTAATTGAGCATTAGTATATGTAAGAAACGACCCTACAAAACACACTGGTAGGGGGCTGGGAAATGAGAGAAGAAGATAGGCAATGGAATGTGTGCTGATGAACCTAGCACCACTGTGGGTGACCAGGGCTGTGTCCCCCTGGGGAACGCTGAATGAACCAAGGGGCAAAGATTTGAAGTATTTCTCCACCAGCTCTGGTCAATAACTACTTGAGGGCCACTCCCAAAGCTTTTACTACTTGGCCCTTTTTAGCCAGCCCCATGCACAAGCCAAGCATGTACTTTGTCCTTTAGACAGAGAACTGCAAGTTCTTATAGTGAAAATCCATTGGTAATAACAGGAAAGTAAGTGCCAAGGAGATACACATGGGGCACTGACAGCATCTCCTATGCACATAGAAGATTATCATGCAGTTGAACCTCTGTAAGTTGGCCTGCCAAGGGACTGCAACAAACTGGTCAACATATGGAGGTAGTCCACGTAAGGAACTGGGCCTACTGTACTGATACATACACGTGGTGAATGTCCAGTCTGTGAAAATTAGGTCAACTTAAGGAGGTGATCAGTGTAGGAAGGTGGTCAACTGTGGAAGTTCTACTGTACATGGTCAACTCAACATTCAACAGAATATATCATATATGAGGGAGTTTTATGGGGGGGGTGTTTGTACACATGAGTAGTGAGTACATACATTTTTTCAACTTCAGATTTGTATTAGAAGGGCAATGTAAAATGAGAAGCATCTACAATTTATTCCTTCCTTCAATGTCTAAAACCTTTTACCTAATTCTTTGAAAATGAACATTTCATTCACTTCCTTGTGTTAATGACTCCACTGAACATGACTAAATGAGTTTCTCTGCACAGAATATGCTTCTGTTTTATTATTTTTTACAACCCACTGTACATAACATAATGTCTTAAATATACTGATGCTCAATATTTAGGTGGTGAATGAAACGGTTAGCAGATTATTATCTGACATATATTTGCTTCCTTCTTTTACCGATAAGGGAGGAGTAATTTCTGTTGGACTTGGCCATGAGACTTCCTCAGGCCACATGAGTGTCTGATGCAGTCTCCACCACGGAACTTACAGCTTAAGTCACTTTTTTTATTTACCCAGTGGGATGTTAGAACATGTGGTGCCAGCAAAGGCTGAAATTGCTTCTTGATTTGGGTTGGACTCCTTTAGTTTTAGTGTTCTACATAGAAAAATAAAAATAGGGAATTTGCCACAAGTAGCCACTGGTTGGGAGAAACACATGGAGTAGACCTATGCTCACAATGTTACTTTGAGCTAAGCCTGTTTGAATGAATCTTTGATCTGTTTACCCACAGCCACAAACTAGAATACATAATGGTTTTAGGCACTGAAGTATGGGTTTATTGTGCAGCACTATTGTGGCATTAGCTGACCAACACAGAAAATAAGCAAATGAGTTTTTAAGCTTCAGAACAGGACAACATTAGTTATAACATAGTCAGTTTTTGCAAAATATTAGACAAAATCAATTGTGGAAATTGTTTCAATATACTAACATTTTCCAATAATAGTAATTGATTGAAAGACTTTTTTTGATATTCATAGTACTAAGGACAGGGATGGAAAAGTAGTGAGAAGCAACATTAGCTGGATTATATCTTTAAATATGACAAAAGGTTAAATAATAGAAACCAATGATATACAAAAATATAGCATGAAATATTTTCTTCAACCCTAGTCTTTCAAGTGTTACATCAGATTTCTATAATATCACAAGAGATTTTTCTAATCACCCTAGTATGTATATTGCCTCCACTCAACCTTTCCTGTCATTATGCGTAACCTTGCTTTTTAAATTTGTGCCATTGATCACATTCCACAGTTCTCTTGTTATTGATGTTTATTATCTGACTCCTCCTCTAGAAGGTGAGCTATTACGAGTACGATGCTACCTCACGCTCCTCTTTGTGCCCCCATATCTAAAACTGCTAGCTGGCAGTTACCTAATAAATAGTAGTTTAAAATTTCCGTGTCTAATAGCTGCTAAAGTAGATGGCTCCTTTCATATTTTAATTATTCTTAAAGCATTTTTGTTAACTTCTAGTTTTGAATTTCTTCTCTTAATCAGTTTAGTAGAAGTACCAGCCTTCATAATAAGAAGCACCAGCCTTCATGTTGCGAAATGTTCGGTTGAATAGTTCACATGGCATTAGATTGAATTTCTGAATAGAGGCCATTTTTTTGGCTTAGATTCTAGTGAAATGTATGCAGTGGTTTCAGGTATCTCTCCTTTATCTGAGCAAAACTGCACCCAAATGAAGGGAAAATTACCCACAAGCACATTTAGTCTTTATTGGATTTTTTCTGATCTTGTTATTCATATCCTCTGGCAGTCAGCTTCAAAACAAGCAAGGGAGCACTACTTTCCAAATTGCATTTTTAAAATGTGAATATTGTGTGCCTATTACTTTATGTTTTATGCATTGTTTGCAAATAGGAAACATGGTCACCTCATATTTTATGGATTTGTTTTGGAAAATGATTTCAAAGAAAGTTCAATATTAGAAGCATTAAACTTAGTTCTAGTATTGTTGAATGCCTGATATTTTTACTTGCTATCTGTTTTCCTCATAAAGAGGATAATTTAAAGTTACACTTTGCCCTTTTGCCTCATTACTATAAACTGAAGAGGCAAGCCTTGACTTGTATGTACTTAATAAATATATATTCGCTCAATAAACTAAAAAAAAAAAATAGTGTGTGAACCTTGAATTCAAGAATTCCAAAAGTGTTTTTCAAGATATATCAAAGCAAAATTTGCCTATCTGAATAACACATAAAAGAAACTTTTGGCAACAGGTCATGTATCTTCATGTGATCGCAGACTTCAGGGCCAAGTTGACAAAAAATTTCATCAGCAACAATCGCTAAGCTGAAGTAGTTTCTTTGGGCTATGGTTACACTTAATTTTAAAATATAGTTTCCTTTTTTTTCCTGTGTAACTGAAATCTGAGTTTATCTTTTCAATAGAAGACTTATCTTCCTAGGTTATTTCTGTCATTGCTATAAATCTAAACTCACAATATATTCTTTCCTGATCATCATCACAGCTTATGTTATTTCCACTGCACCTTTTCCTTCCTTTATTACATTTATTGCTCTCAGACATTTTTCTTGTTTGGTTACTTGTTTACTTCTCTTGTTATCTGTGCCTTCGCTGGTATGTAAGTTCATGGAAGCAAGGATTTGTCTATTTTTCTTGTTTGTGTCTCCGGCTTCTGAAATGATAGTTGTTCCATCAAAAGCACCTAATAAAATGTGTGAAATTCTTAGCACTCTACAATAAAAAGATAAATAAATCCAATTAAACAGAGGGAAAGGTTTTAAATGTACATTTCTCCAAAGAAGGTATACAGATGACCAGTAAGGATATGAAAAAATGCCCAACACAGCTAAACATTAGGGAAATGCATATCAAAATCGTAATGTGATACCACTCTGTGCCCACTAGAATGGCCAATATTAAAAGAACAGGTGATAACAAGTTTTAAGGAGAATGTGGAGAAATTGAAATCTTCAATATGTAAAAAAATCTTCAGTATGGTAAAAATATAAAATGGCACTGACACTTTGGAAAGCAGTTTGGTAGTGTTTCAAAATGCCAAAAATGGAATTACTAGATGATCCAGCATTTCCACTTCTAGACATCTACTCAAGAAAATGGAAAATGTGTAACCACCCAATCACAGCATTATTCCCCTTACCCCAAAAGTATTATATGAACAACCTAAATGCCCATCAATGCATGAATTATCAAACAAAATATGATACATCCATACAATGGGATAATCTTTGGCTTTAAAAATGAGTAAAGTGCTGGTTAATGTGTTCTACGACACCATGACTCTCAGGAGCATAGTGCCAATAGAAAGAAGCTGACCACAAAGGGTCATGCATCACTCCACTCCAGTTACATAAAGGGTCTAGAATAAACACGTCCATGGATACCAAAAGGAAAAGGTTTCTGGAGTCTGAGGAAAGGGGACCTGGGAATGACTGCTAAAGAGTATGGGGCTCTTTCTCTGGGTGGTGCAAATGTGCCGGAATTGTAGTGGCAACAATTACACAACTTTGTGAAAATACTAAAAACCATTGTATTATACAGTTTTACACAATTAATTTTATGGTATATGAACTCTTTAATATTAAAAATGTGTGGGAAAATTCAATGATAAGAGTTCCCATTAGTAGAACACTTATTTCCAGGTATTATGCTTGGGACTTTCCATGCATTAAAAGTGTTTACCCCATCTGCAGACCTCTGAGGAAGATCCCATTGATCCCTTACAAATGAGGACACTGTTAGACAGATTAAATAACTTGCCTAAGACCACAGACCTGAGCAGTGCTAAGCAGCAGTGCAACCAGGAATACTGAGAATAGAACCAAGACGCTGAGTCTGGTGCCTGAGCTGGGGTGATTGGATGTGCTGAGATGCTATAGCCAGAAAGATGTGATTTTGTTGTCACTGTGCCTACTGGGATATGTGCTTGTATTTTGCTTTACCTTTTTTTGAAAGAACAATTTTTAAACTTTTGGGGGCTGATGAAGATAGTAAATATTTATAGAATGACTGACAACTAATGGCAAACATCACAGAGTAGCTCATATATTTGGATGATACTTTGCAAGGCAAACAAATCAATTTATAAAGTCTCAAATACTTTCATGGGAGGTAGTTTCTTTCCTTATAACAAGAGGCTGAAAAAGAGATTACCTCATGGCTTTGGTCCAGCTCTTACATTCTATCATTTTAGCAGTTGTATATCTCAGAGCAACAAAGTGGTATCTCCCGATATGTTGCTTCCTTATTCTTTAAGCTGTATGAACCAGGGAAAGTGGCTACGAGGAGCTCAGACACAATAGTCTGCTCCTTGGTTGCTCTTCTGTCAAAAGAAGTCAGTGCTCTGAGACCCAACAGATTCTAGACTCTTTCCTCACCCCCTCAAATTTAATAGTGACTGTGGTCCCTATGAAGTGGGAGGTTCAATGTTGGATGTATATGAGGGCTACACTGTTGCAATGTAGAGACTGAGGTTATAGACAAATTTGCATTAGTAATTCAGAACTTTTGGGGAAATAATCTCCCCTCTAGTTTAATAGCTTTAGAACATGGTTGTGTACAGGGAACTGAAAATGACAAATCTCCAGTGTAAACAAAGAAAATGAGGCGCTTATAATATAAAAGCATTGTGGGAATGAAAAATATGAGGTGGGTCACTTCGTGCACAAGACCAGGTATGGTGCACATTGCCAAAGTTCCTCCCTGTATGGCTCAGATTCCTTCTATTCTCTCTAATTTCCCATTCCTAAACCTCTGGTTGTCATAGCTCAATGTTCATACCTATAACCTTCACTTCAGGACTACCGTTGAACTAATGAAGCATCTCTGCCCACTTTACTAGCAGAGATCCACAGTTGTCTGAGAACATCCTTTGGCATGGCCATTGACCAATGAATATGAAAATCTAGCTCCACTGCCTTGATCCAAGATTAACTCTTGGATGTTACTTACAGTCCAAGGCTCCTAGTATGATCAGGGATGAGGGTTTTGCCTGAAACCATACCCTTGCTTCATCTCTTCCTCCTTCCCTGTTCTACTTTCTTGTAGTTTTTTTCCTAGAACTACTTTCTTAGTAAGCACCACTAACATATAAATCATCAACTCCTAGTGGCTCTGGCATCATGAGATGGCAAAGAGTGGCAATTCTTCCATCCCAATTTATGGAACATTCTTATACTGTGAGGAAGAGACATAGTGATTGTATATTAACAAGTTTCATGCTTTGAGCTCATGACAGTTTTGTAGGTCCATCTTTAGCAGAGCAAATTACTACTGGGGCTGGTAAAATACTAAGAAAATCACTCTAGCTTCAACAGGGCTTTGCACTAATGGTTGTGAAGACAGACTAAGAGTTCACATTGTGTTTGACACAATAGGGTATCACACAAAATTGACAGTACCTGCAGATACAGAGACAGAACAATCTCTCCTAATTGGGTGTCTTGATTAGATTTCATCTGCAATGCCCAGACTCCTAGTATTAGAGACAGCAGTGGCAAAATAGGTCCTGGTCTCACAAATTTGCATGTCATCCTTGCACAGAGGCCGTGCTAATCTTCTCTGTATTGTTCCATTTCAGTATGTGTGCTGTTCCTCCTACTCTCAATGTCCTTGTTTTCTGTAATGTTACCACAGTTCTTCAGCATCAAGAAGAAATCCATAAGAATGTTCCCTAAGAATTCTTGGACATGTCAGTGAATGCAGACCTTGGCAGGAAGTATTGGATTCCCCATGCATGTGAATTACCCAGGGCTGAGATATTGCCTTGTTAGTCAAACCACAAACAATGGAGGACAGCACAATATCCAGTCAACTAATCCCTGATCTATGCCAATCCTGCCTCCTTGACTCCATCCACTTTTTTCTCCATCTCTCAATCTCTATGGTAGGTTAGTTAATTGTCATTTCTTATCTGGATCAGAGAACCCATCTCCACCTTTATCTCTGCTGTCCTCCAATTCATTCACCACATTGTTAAGTACAATCCTTTCCTTCTAGCACTCCTCTGACCTTCTAATACAGTGTTTTTTTAATCTCACGGCACACTTGATCCTATAGTTAAACTTCCACAGCACACTTAAATTATGTTGATTAAAAAAAAGAATTTAAAAAAAGAACATGCTTACTGTGCTTTGAAATATTTTCAAAAGTATTTTAATTAATTATCTTTAAAATTTTTTGCAGCACACCTATGAAAATCACTGCTGTAATGACTAAAGACACTCCATGTCTTCTCTTTATCTTCAGACTAAAGTTGAAACTCTTTCATGATCTGGCCTCTGTCCACCTCTCCTTGCTCACCTCACCTCCTCTCCTCTTGGCATTTTATTCTCCATCCATCCCTGTCACACACCTCTCTTCACTCTGCTTTATTTAAATGGCCCCCATGCCTAGCTTTGCCCTAGTTTCCACTTTACCCTATAGTTTATACCTGTGCATATCTACCTTCCCCACTCAGTTTCACTAACTGGGACCTGGACTCTGCCCACACTCTCTAGTAGGCATCTTGAGAATACCCCTCCCCTTTCTGGCTGTACATAGTTGTTGCTGTTAACATCACATCACAAGGCCAAGGAGAGAAGGCAAGTTTGAGATGTGAATTTCTCCTACTGCAGACTGCGCAAAAAACTTTTTGGGATCAGATAGCTGATTGGTACATACAGTTTTCTCATTTTTGTAATAGGTGCCTACACATGCAACTGCAGAACATTCTAGTTGACTGTAAGGAAAGAATCAGTAACTTCCCATGCTCCTTCCTAGCGACTGCAGATATCTCTGTATATACTAGAAGGTATGTAACAATGCCAAAGGTCAATATCAACCCTTCTACTTCCTGCCCCAGGTTTCCTTGCCAAACTCTTAACCTGTTTCCAATTTCTTCTGTTTTTTCTTGACAATGATTATGGGGGCGATGATAGGGATTTGGCCTGCAGCCAGCGAGACTTACACAGAAACGGAAAAAAAATCCATGCAGATTAATCTCCAGAAAATGTCTGCCTTTCCTCTTTCCTTCCTTCAGCCCCTTTCTGCACTGTTGATCCTACCTTCATCCCCTGCACAAAGCCCTGCAGTAACCTGGCTCCCTTCATTCCTGGCCCTGGCTTTGTGGTGGGATTTATGATGAACTCTGCTTTAGAGACTTTAAACAGTCTATAATCCTGGCCAGGCTCGAGCCCAGCCGGTCCTGAAAGCCTGCTAAGTGAAGCATGACAAACGCTTTCTCATTTGGTGGTGACAGGTGACAGCTGGGATGATGATGTATCTACCCCATCAGCAGAAGCAGGACACTTATTTAGTAATACCTTTCATCCCCTTTCTCCTCTCCATCGTAAAATCCAACATCTAAATACCCTGCTTCTCTGAGACAATTACTTGAGCGACTGAACTTAAATCCCCCCATTTCCAGAATCGCCTACATAAAAATTTTAGGCATGGATGGATCTGGCGAAGCCAGGAATGTGAGCTGTTGTCATCTGTTTCCCTGCCTGAGATTGAGGCGGCATCACTGAGGCAGGACCCACGGGACCCCATTATCCCGGCCCAAAATGACACACAAAATTAAGCTTCGTGAGCATTCCAAGTTCATTATGAAAGAGATGAAAAATAGCATCTTTAGAAATGTCATTTTTTAAATTGACCTAATGAAGTCGTGTATACCCCCTTCCCTTATGAGCTGGCTTGTTAATCATTCCCTCTTACATTTGCCCTTGAAAATTGAAAAGATCTGCTACTGAATGAAGACAAGAAGAAACCTTCCAAAAGTGAAATTAGAATGCTCTTGTTCTTTTTGGCCCAGCAGTGTGTACTGGTATCTCTCTGTCGCCTCAGTTTGCATTTCCCTGATGACTGATGATATTGAACATCTTTTTATGTGCTTACTGGTCATTTGCATATCTTCTTTAGTGAAGCCTCTATTCATATATTTGCCCATATTTGATTAGATTGTGTGTCTTACTGATTTGTATGACTTGTTTTATGCATTCTGGGTACAAGTCCTTTGTCTGAAATGCATGTGTTGCAAATATTTTCTCTGTGGTTTGCCTTTCTGCTTTCTTAAGAGCTATTTTATTTTCTTAGTGCAGTCCAGTTAACTTATTTTTTTATTATTATGATTCATCCTTTGTCTTGCAAGCAATTAAGCAATCTTTGCCTACTCGAAGTTCACAAGGATTCTTTCCAACTTTATTCCAGAGTTTCACAGTTTTGTGATTTGCACGTATAAATAATAAACTATTTTGAGTGGGCTTTTTGTGTACAGTGTCAGAGAGCAGTCAAGGTTCATTTTTCGTCCTGTTTTATATGAATTTCCAGTTGATCCAGCACCATTCAATGCAGAGATTTTCCTTTGTCTACTTAGTTGCCTTGGCAATGCATCATAAACCAATTGACTGTGTATATCTGGCCTCAACTGTGTTTCTTTAATCCACATGTTTATGTTTTTGCTAGTACCAATCAGTCTTGATCACTGAAGTTTGAAGTATAAGGCAGATTGGATTTTAAAACTTTCTTTGACATCATGATCACTTCTTAACTCTGTTTATGGATATAATCATCATCATTATTATTATTATTATTTGCAGTTTTTGGCCAGGGCTGGGTTTGAACCCGCCACCTCTGGCATATGGTGCTGGTGCCCTACTCCTTTGAGCCACAGGTGCCACCTTATCCATGTAATTCTTAATATTCTTTTCTTCCTTCCTTTCTTTCTGTCTTTCTTTCTTTCTTTCTTTTGAGACAGAGTGTCTGTCACCTAGGGTAGAGTGCTGAGGCATCATAATAGGTCACAGTAGCCTCAAACTGTTGGGCTCAGGAGATCCTCTTTCCTCAGCATCCCAAGTAACTTACACTAAAGGCACCTGCCACAGTACCCAGCTAGTTTTCCTCTCCTTTCCCTCCTTTCCTTCTTTCCTCCCTCCCTCCCTCCCTCCCTCCCTCCCTCCCTCCCTTCCTTCCTTCCTTCCTTCCTTCCTTCCTTAAAGTAGAGATGGGCATTTCACTCTTGCTTTTGCTCAGGCTGGTATTGAACTCCTGAGCTCAGGCAATCCACCTGTCTTGGCCTCCCAGAGTGCTGGGACTACAAGTGTGAACCACCACGCCTGGCCTGAACCACTGTCAGATCCCACATCCATAGATCACCCTGGGCAGGATCTGTGATCTCCTCACCTCACATTTTGAACATCACCTTTCCAGTGTTGTATGCTCTGAGCACCTTGCTGTAGACATGGTGTAAGGTTAACCATAGTAATGCCTGATAATGGTTTTCTGTTTCAGTTAATATATCTACAGCTTTTCAGTTTAGGATCTTTTAAAGGCATATGTCCTTCATGGTCACTTCAGATACCATAAGAAGTTTTCCATAATAAAGAGGTACATTTTGAGATGATGTATGCTATTTGGCACCCCCTTAACTACTGTTCCTTAACATAATCACTCTTGTACCATTGGTGATTTGAGAGAGGTTTCTAGATTCACCCATAAGTTTTGTTTAAATATGAATGGTTGCATGTGTTTTTGACTATTTATTAAAAATAGGGCAACCCAAACATATGATTTCACAGACATTATTACTTATCAGCAGTATAATTTATTTAAGAAAAACATAATAAATCAAAATTAAAAGTATTGATTAGATGATTTGGTTTTATATATATATATATATTTATTCAGAGTAAGTACATATATATGTATATTCAGAGTATATACATGTACATGTATATGTATATTATATACATACTATATAAACAAAATAATTTTAATGTGATTTGCTAATTGCTAAAGGTTGAGTTGTATAGACCTATGAATAAAGCCAGGTAGATACTTGCTCTGAGTAAGCCAACAAGAGCCAGGTTAAGGCTTGAACTGCCAGTCTTCTGCAAGGTACCAAGATACCACTGGCCCCACTGGCCTTCACTTTATCTGGCTAGCATTCCCATTCCCTAGCTACTGAGAGAGCCAGCTCACCATCGTCTCTTGTCCTATTTATATATTTGCTCCCTATAACATAGGAAAAAATTACTCGTGACCTTTGCTAAAATGCAGTAAGACGGGTTTCATTCAGGACCATTGCACTAGATAGGGAAACAGCAATGGGGGAGAGGGATGGGGCTCAACTCTGAACAAAATAAGGGAAAGGAGGAAATTATAGCTGACAGAGCAGGGAAGGATCAGTGTATGGAAAATTATAGAGGGAAAAAAGTCAATATTGGGGACGATTATGGCTAAACCAACCTAAAGGGATTCTTGTTGAAGACAGGCCAGGATGATTAGGTATCGCCTGGCACGTGGTGGCGAATGTGAAACTTTATTGGCTATAGAGAGTGGTCAGACAGCATGGGCAGGGGATTCTGGATAAACTGAGTTAACAGGATTCTTGCTAACACTGAACAATGCACAGAAAAACGCAGAAGCTCAGAAGTCAGGGCCAATTAAGTAGAGCATTCGGAGGAGCCCAAATAGAATTTGGTCAAAGAGGGAGATTTGGCACCCTTTGCCCTCCTCCTGTGATGAGGCCGAGGCTGTGTCTGGCCCATAGCAATCCCTCACATCTCACTGTGGCCTGTCCTGTCTCCCTCATTCCCTCACCAATTTCATCTGAGAGCACGCCCTCAGGGAGTCCCAGGCAAAAGAATTTTCTTTCAGGCTCTGCTTCTAGGGAATTGTTCTAAAACACAAGGTATAAATAATTGCCCCATAGAACATGGCACTGGGTCGATACCTCCCTGAGTCTCTATAAGTAATCGGTCCTATTTTGGTTTTATGTTTCCTTCTCAGTCTGGTCATTTATGAGAGTCAGTGCGTACCCTAAAGAGCTACTATCCGCAATGATAAGTGTTGACTTCTCCTTCTGTGGCACACCTAATTTTATTTCTTCACCATCTTTTTGCTGTTTTCAAGACCAGCTCTGATTAGATCAATGCTACAGGGCCTTTTGTGGCATAAGCCAATTGGCTTACTCTTTCTGCTTGATTTCTGACCCTGTACACAGCATACGAGTTTGCCATTCGTGAAAATCCTTCCTGCATCATTAAATTATATGAGAAGAGGGCTCCCCCATGCAGGGCACTTTTAAAGTTAAAGGAAAGCTCCATTAACTGCCCTCTTATCTCTGTAAGCTTGAGGCAGAATTCTTTTTTTACTCATTATAGCAATTATTTTCTTGCTGCCCTTAAATATATCTGGAGATTTCATATCATAGAAGCAATTTAGCTATCAGAACTGCCATAATATGAAAATAATTTAAATTCAAGCTAAATTGACTAAAAATGATAGATAAAACAGCTTGGGAAAGTCTGTATCATGCTCTAGTCCAAGCAATCTTTATTTCCTTAAAAAGACTTATCTGTTACATCATTAAAGTTTTATTCCTATTTCTCCTGGGTTGTTTGACTTAGGGGAATCTTTCATTGCCTCACATTATACTTTTAACATTTTCAAAAATTGTATTGAAGTGTAGTGCATGTGCAGTGGGATATACAGACCTCACATGTGTCACCTGATGAATTTTAGATGCACCTGCCTTATACAGTCATCACTCAGATCAAGACACCAGCTACTGCTAGAAGCCTGAATGTATTTGTCATATTACCTCCCACTCAATACCCCACAAGATGCTCGTTATTCTGACTGCTGTTATCATAGATCTATTTGCTGCCTCTTTCAATTCATATACATGGAATAACACAATAGATAGGCTTTTTTACACCTGCCATGTTGTCCTGAACACTGTATCTGTGAGCACTATTTATACTCCTGCCTGTGTGTGCTGTTTTTTTCCATTGCTGTTTAATATTCCACTGGTCAATATATTATCATAGGAAGATCTATTGCACATATAAGATGTTCATCAATAGTAGCTGTCTTAGTCCTCTTTGAGCTGCTGTAACAGAATGTCTGAGTGTGGGTAATTTATAAATGAACAGAAATTTATTGGCTCACAATTCTAGAGGCTGGAAGTCTAGATCAAGGGGCTGCATCTGCTTAGGGCCCCTTCCTATTGCATCATCAGCTTAATCACCTCTTACAGGTCTCACTTCTTAATACTTTTAGGATGGCAACTAAATTTCAACATGAGTTTTTCAGAAGAAAAACATCCAAACCATGGCATTGGCTATCAGGGGAATTCAATCAAAACCCCAACTTTATTCTACTTTGCACATACAAGGATGGCTACATTGAAAATGTACAAAATATTGTTATGAAAAATTAAAAAAGACAGACTCACATTGGATTAAAGATTTAAACATAAGACATGAAACTATAAAAGTTCTAGAAGAAAGTGCGGGGAACACTCTTGAAAGTATCGGCCTGGGCGAATACTTCATGAGGAGACCCCCAAAGCACTGGAAGCAGTATCAAAAATCTACTACTGGGATCTGATAAAACTAAAAAGCTTCTGCACCGCCAAGAACATAGTAAATACCGCTAGCAGACAGCCCTCAGAATGGGGAAAAATATTTACAAGTTATGCCTCCGACAAAGGCTTAATAACCAGAATACATAGAGAACTCCAACGTATTTGCAAGAAAAGAACAAGAGATCCCATCTCAGGATGGGCAAAAGATCTGAAAAGAAAC
>CAUYON010120690.1:0-12721 GCA_963573935.1 Arctocebus calabarensis
CTCAAAGGCATCATGAGTACTCTGCTTATTCTTTCATTCCTGTATTTTTAGCATTCTAGTTGATTTAGGGACCATTTTATCAGAAATCATTTTAGCACTGTAATAAAAAAAGCTCTGTTAAGGGTAGATCATATACCATAATGATTTTCAGACTTCTTTTTATAAAAAAGGCATCTAGAGACTGTGAACAGGCACATGCATACTCAGGCTGAAGGGAACAAAACATGGAGGAGTCTGCTAAAGCACAAATCTTCCTTCTGGTCCTCACTGCCTTCAAATAAATACAAATATTTAAAAGGAAAAAAAAAAATCCCACACTGTAATTAAAAACAAAAATCAGTCTCTTCCATTTCCTGGAATCAGTTTCCAAGAACTTCTCATGGAGCTGGAGATCAGTCATCTGTCTTCCGGGCTAGTCTACAGAAAGTCCAGTTGTGCTCCACTGTGTTCTCATTGGCCCGCTCACTCATGTGATGCACCCGGGTGTTACGGATTGTGAAACCTTGTTTTGTAATGTATTCCATCAGGTGAACCCTAAGAGAAACTTCTTGATGATAATCACAAGGTCCAAAAGTAAAGGAAACCTGGCAGTCTCTGGTGTCCATCATGTGCTTATTCCACTTGGTAAAATAATTTGAGATGCCTTCTAATAAGGAATGGACCTTGGTGGTGATGGTTAATTGGGTTATAATGACAGCAACTGGATTGGAGTACTTAGAAAGCTTCCGAGTACTAGATAGCTCCACAACTTCTTCAAAAGTATCCATAGGATACAAAGGCTTAGGGTCATTGAGACACTGAATCAATGGCTCAATCTGGTAAAAGTCTGCTTCTTTTCGAAGCAAATCAAATTCCTTAAAATCCAGGGGTAAGGTCAACTCTGAAGTTCTTAAGAAGTTGAGAACATACCGGAAAAGAGGTCCATCTCGATCAATGAAGTAATTGCCTTGAGGGTCTCGAGCTGTGGGGAAGTCCCCCCCAAACATAGCTCCAAGCATGGAATCCGGGTAACGAGTCAATGTGGTTAGAGATGTTGTGTACAAGTGTCCACCTACATTTAATGTGACTGGGTCAGTCATCTGAAATTTAAAAAAAAAAAAAGGTCAGTTATCTGAAATTTTCAAATCCTAACTTTGACAAATTAAAAAAATTGATGACACTGAGCAAAGCACAGAACACCTTCAGACTAAAATGCATTTAGTAATCCTATAACATAAAATGGCTTTACTTTCAGTGATAAACATAACCAGATGAAGGGATGGAACATTTGCCTTCAATAGGAACAAGGAAAAATGGAATTCTTTAAGGTCCTACTCTAAGAATGGAGGGAATGACTTCCAGAGCTATATAGCTTCAGGCCCAGTATCTGTGGAGTTTTCCAGGTCAGAGTACATGAGAAAGGAAAAGCTAAGCTAAAATATACTCTGAAATCTTTCTAATTTTGTAAAAAGGCGTTTGTTTTCTTAACGCAATTTAACATAGAATAGAATAAAAATGATCTGATAATATAAAGACATGTACTTTCAATATTTGAGTTTTTCTCCCTTATAAAAAAGGAACAAAATAAATATAAATTTAATTTAAAAATAAAAATTTGTGTAGATCTAATCTTGATAACCTTTCCTTGGAAATAATAGCTTCCAAAACTAAGTTAAAATACAGTTTAGTCAACCCAACCTAGCCACAAAAGCAACACATGCCCAAAGGCTAACAGCAGCTATAAAATTTCATAATCTGATAGTGTATTCACTTTTGTAACATTAATGTTGCAACCTGGCCTTTAATTTTGAAAAACAAGCTTCTCTAACACATACCTGCAGTTTTAGAAATCATATTTAAGAAAAAATCATATGTTAATCATGTTTAAGAAAAAATAAAGACAGACTGACTTCAAGTACAATACAAGTAAAATATTTCTTACCAAAGGAATAGAAAAATAGGAAGACACATGTACACATGAGAAGTACAATTGGGAGAAGAGGCACCTCTCAATCATTAATCCCCTAACTACAAATAAAATGTGCCCTTCTAGAAGCCACCACCCATGAAGAAAGCATCTTAAGAGCAAATATACTTCAAACAAAAAAATAATGTTAATTCTGAAATAAGTGATTTTAAAAAGTACTTTGAGTGTCCACATTGAATTTGCTTCCATTAAAACATCAAACCAGCCAGGCATGGGGGCTTATGCCTATAATCCCAGCACTCTGGTAGGCTAAGATGGGAGGATCACTTGAGACCAGGAGTTTGAGACCAGCAACACAGCAAGACTCCAACTTTAGCAAACAAAAAAAATTTTTTTCATTTAAAAAAAGAAAAAGATACCAACTCCCCCCCTCCCAAAAAAGCAAAAACAAAAGAAAACCCCAACAAAACTAAAAGAGAGGACAGGGTTGCACAAATTCATAATATTCATTCTTACAAGATATATTATACCTGAGAATACATAATGGGAAAAAAGATAGAAAGTATTTGTCAGCCTTCAACCTGCAAGAACCACTCACCATATAGCCCCAGTCTCCATTATCCATCTGCTCCAGCGCTGCGTCTCCAGGAGTCCAGGTTCCAGGGAAACTCTGGGAAGAAATAAACCAGACACGATAGTACATGAAAGTATGAAAATAGAGAAAAAAGGCTTTTTTCACCCAACAGAGCAATACAAATAGCAGAAAAACTACTCATTCTTGCTCTACTAAAACTCAATGAGGGGCAAAGATCTGGGGAAGAAAGCATGCCCCTAGGGGCCTTCAGTGTGTCCAGTCCTTACCTCAGGGAGGCCATCTGGAACTAAGACAGTGAAGATTTTTCAGAGTAAGAGCTAGCCGGTACTTAAAAGGAAGGAGGAAGAGTCTAGGAAGCAGACCAGTCACTCAAATTCTACCTCTCTGAATCTTCATTAGAGTATGACTAAAAAAAGAAAAAAAAAAATCTACCTCTTTTCTCTGAAAATCCAGTTTTAGAATTTATAGAACGTTACGACAATAACCTTATCCTGGTACATATCCTTAGTGGTGCACGATGTACACTACTCTGGTGAAAGGCACACTAAATGCCCTGACTTAAACATTATTCAATTCATCCATACAACAAAAACACATATGCCTCCTTAACATTTTGAAATTAAATAAATAATTAAATGTCATTGAAAAACTCTAAATAACAAGAAAAAATAAAAATTAAACATTAACAAGGGAGAAAGAAAAAATTTCTTTTCATCAGCATTTCAGCTACACAAATTATAAATCTCCCAGGATACCAGTTATCTCTTTCTAAGAGAAATATATCAGAATGGTATTTATTTTGTAATATAAAAAACTAATCATGATATAGTTTATAATGATGTATTTCTCTTTGTACAACAAGAAAAACAAACAGAAAATAATTGAAATAAATGCCAGATCTGTTAAAGCATAATTTGGGACAAAAAAAAAAAAACCATCCTGGTCTGGACAAGAGTCAATCAGCCAGCACTCACAGCCAGCCAGCCTTAAGACACAGAAATGCTCAGATACTAATGATGACAGTGTGATTTATTTTTATCTACAATTCAAAAGCACTTAAACAGTTTCCCTGCTATTGAACTGCCTTAGTCAGTTCCCTCTCACACACTTCAGTTCCTCAAACCAAACTGCAAAGCAAACTGCAGAGCAAATTTCAAAAGCTCTGGCAAGAGACAGTAAGAAACATGGACTTACACATATTCACTGAGGAAATACATTGGCTTTTTTACATGGTCTTTGAACACATCCACTTTTCCCACTTTTGGAGGAATCTGGCACACAAATCCCAGAACAAGCCCTGGCTACAGAAGATCACAAAGGCTCTTTCTCAAAAGGTCACTCAGGCATGCAGAGAACATTTGCATAGCACAGCATGGGCTGAAATCAGAGCCTGAAGCATCTATTTCTCTACCTTACAAATTCTTCAACACAAACAAGTTGAAATGTGGACTGAGAGATGTGCAGTCAGTTTTTATTCTTTACACTCAGGAGTTGGATATAGATAGGCCTCCACATGCTTATAGGGTGAGAAATGGAACAAATGTCAAAATCAGGGTTGTTATGACAACATTTCGTTCCTCTGACTTGCTTCACAAATAGTATCTGAAATAAACAGAACCAAGAAATGGACTTGGCCAATCTGTCTTGCCAGCATCTGATTCAGTTACTGATATCCATGGATTCCTAACTGAACAACATAAAAAGCCAGTCATCCCAAAGTTCTGGTAAGATGCTCACCTTTGGCATCTTTCCATCATCCAAAGTAGCCTCAATAATCATTTATTCAACCAACATTTATTGTAAGTCAACTATGGGGTGGGGAGGAACCTGTGTGGAACAATCTTTGCTGTGATGGAGGTTTCAATCTATAAAGAAGGCAACATGTGACAACTGATGTGCAGAACAGAATTCAAAAGTGCTATATAACAGATGGACCAGCAGAGGAGAAGATACAGATTCCCAATGGGAAAATGGAGGACTTCTGGGAAGTCTGTTGGGACTTCTGGGAGTCTCACTCTGTTGAACCCTGAA
Source organism: Arctocebus calabarensis (assembly GCA_963573935.1). NCBI lineage: Eukaryota > Metazoa > Chordata > Mammalia > Primates > Lorisidae > Arctocebus > Arctocebus calabarensis. The sequence continues at coordinate 4,533 of CAUYON010120690.1, forward strand.
AGAAAATTTGGGCAAACTGAAAAGGGGTTCTAAAACAAAGAAATAATTTAAACAGGCAGGGATATGAAAGCCTTTCCCACCTCACAACACTTCTGATAACAGTAAACCAAGCATGTATTACTATCCACATTTTAGCGATGCAAAAAAGAAAAACAAGGCAGATTAAGTGACTAGCTCAAGGCCCCACAACTGAGAAGTTGCTGAATAAAAACTTGGGTTTTCTGATCCTAGTTTAGATCTTTCCATAAGTCCTCTCCTAGGACAGAAATTGAAAGAACAGAATCAAAAGGATTAACTTTAGACTCCCTATATAGCCATCTATTAACGCTACCTACCCAATAGGGATTTACAAATTTTCCAGTAAGTCAACCTAACTAAGCAGTCATAATGGGTTTGTAAACATTCTCTTGAGGCTAATAAATAAATAAATAAATGGCAAGAACCAACAAGAAATTCTAATCCATGAATATCCAAATGGTTAAACAAGAAATGGAAGACCAAAGACAAGGAAAAAAACAGACATCAATGTTACAGCTATTTTGCAAGCTCTGTCCACTATTCCTTTTTTTCCTTATCAAAACTAGATAACTTCTTGAACAGTCATAAAAAGAAAATTAATGATGCCACTGAATAACACAGCAAAAGCCAAAGTTCCGGTACAAAGATGTAATAAAACCTCAAGCTTAATTATTCAGGAAAGCAATTATGAGAATCTATATAAGACTATGTTTCTTTAAAAGTCCCAAAAGCCTTACTGTACTTGTGTATAAAATATACCAAAATAAACTGAAGCAAAGTCACTTTTAGTCATTTCCAATAACAATGACTAAACTATCTTTAAAAATCACATCGTTCATTAAAGAGCTCAAAGGGAAAAATAGTATTGATTGGTTTAATTTTTATCTCTACTCCTTGCTTTTAAACATCCTCTGTGGAAATGTAAAAAAAAAAAAAAAGGGCAGGAAGATTCCTGGCTATCCAATAGCTGAACGGTAATCAGCCTCTGAATTCTGAAATTTTTTTGATACAGGGCCTCAATCTGTTGCCCTCAGTAGAGTGCTATAGCATCACAGCTCACAGCAACCTCCAACTCCTGGACTTAAGCAATGCTCTTGGCTCAGCCTCCCAAGTAGCTGGAACTACAGGCACCCACCACAATGCCCAGCTATTTTTTGGTTGTAGTTGTCATTGTTGTTTGGCAGGCCGAGGCTGGATTCAAACCCACCAGCTCTGGTGTATGTGGCTGGCACCTTAGCTGCTTGAGCTACAGGCTGCTGAGCCTGAATTCTGAACTTTTGACCATGTGAAATATCTATCTCAGAGACAATGCAGATGAATGAAATAAAACATAATACCAAAGAATTTCCAGAATAGTTTCAATCTCTTCTACTAAATCATTTTCCAGAACTACTAACAATTAAAAAATGATTCATTTGCTTTTCATCTTCTCTCCATTTTGGCACAGTTTCCAATGGAGGGCTTAACAAGAAGTAAAATGACCACAAGACCAGCAGCAGAAAAGATCTCAAAATGGGCCTGTTTTCCTTGATGAGGGCAAAGAAATAGTTTAATTTTTTTTTTAATTGCTAGGAATGAAGAGTATGAGGGTAACAATGAAAAAATTTTTTCTTTTTTTATTTATTTATTTATTTATTTTTTTTTTGAGACAGAACCTCAAGCTGTTGCCCTGGGTAGAGTGTCGTGGCATTACGGCTCACAGCAACCTCCAATTCCTGGGCTCAAGCGAGTCTCCTGCCTCTGCCTCTCAAGTAGCTGGGACTATAGGCGCCCGCTACAACGCCCGGCTATTTTTGTTTGGGTTGTAGCCATCATTGTTGGTTGGGGGGTCCAGGCTGGATTCGAACCCGCCAGCTCAGGTGTACATGGCTGGCGCCTTAGCCCGCTGAGCCACAGGCGCCGAGCCAAAAAAAAAAAAAAAAATTTTTCTTTATAATGACTTTCCTTACTAAAGATGACCATGTTAAGAGTGTATACAACCAAGCATAAACAACTATAAGATTCAAAGAAAGCCTTCAGACCCTATAAAATCAGCTCACCTAAAAAGATGTGACCTTTGATGCAAATAAAATTCTTGTGGAAACAACAATGACCATTCCCAAAAAATAACAGTACTAAAAATTCACCCATGTTTAAGCTTCAAAGTTTATTGCAACTGATGTATAAATTCTGACAGTGTACTTTTAGCAGGTATCTCAGTTAAAAAAATACATACTGAAGAATTTATAGATGCCTTAAAAGAATTTATGAATTTTCTAAAGTAGCAAATCTGAAGAATGTATGATTCAATAAGTTATTAACTTATTTATTTTTGAGACAGAGTCTCACTATGTCACCCTCGGTAGAGTGCAGTGGCATCACAGCTCACAGCAACCTCAAACTCTTGGGCTTAAGCAATTCTCTTGCCTCATCCTCCCAAGTAACTGGGACTACAGGCACCCACCACTGTTGTTTGGCAGTCCAGGGCTAGTCAAATCCACAGCTCTGGTGTACATGGCTGGCACCCTAAGCTTGAACTACAGGTACCAAGCCAAGTTATAAAAAACAAACTAAGAACCCTTAAATGCCACTCTCCTCATTATTGCAGAACTGCAATTACAGACTTTATACTTATGATGAACTAATTTAACACATTTATTGCTGGTTTATCACTTTTGCAACAGACTAGAACTTCAACTTCCCCAGGGCTAAAAGACCTACTCCTATGAAACAACCTATACACTGCAATATAAACCTTCAAACTTGTAACTACGCCATCCCAGAGTTTCCAGGTAGCCGTTTAAAATGCTTTTCCACTGAAACCTTTGTGTCTGGCATTCAGGAGACTCAATAAATTTCCTCCATCTATATGCACCTTCAAATTTGCCTTTGTACTGAGTTTTTCTCTTCTTGAAACGTGGGAGTTTGAAAGTGAAATACTTTTTGTAGTAACTAGTTCAGCAACATCTAAAGGAGTCTTTCAGGTTAACATTCACATACAGGCCAGCACAAGTAACCAAGCACACAAGCATAATGTGATTATAGTGTTAAATTATCCTTAACAAAACTACTACAGAAATGGACTTTTTTTAAAAGTAATTATGTTCTCTCTCTCTCGACTCTCAACCATGTGGTCTAGAAAGGAGCCATAGACTAAAGAACAGTTACAAATAGTCAACTCTATAGTATTATAAAATTCCTCATAAAATCCTAAAATCTTATAATCATTAGTATTATAAAGTTCCTTTTAACCATCAGTCTCCATGAGATAAAGTCTGATAATACCACCTTCCCAAAAGTAATTACACTAGTAAGGCACAACATAAAGGGTAGCAGATCAAAACAAGAAAAAAGAACTTGGTGAGGGGCGGGGGCTGGCTGTATCCCAATTCTGGTCTGTTACTAATTATGAGATCATGAATATAATACCGTCTGTAAACTGGCAAATATTATACAAATGTGAAAATAGTAGTGGCACTAGCTTAAACAAAATTTCTGTGGTAAATTGAGAAACTTGAGTGTGAATACAGGTACTTTAGAGCATCAGCATTGACACAGAGCAAATATGGAGAAAAGCCCTCTTAATTTGCGTCTAATGTCTCCAGAGCTCCAAAAGGGAGAACTACACACAGGTAAAGGGGTGTGTCCAGACATCTGAGCTCTAGATCTCAGAAGGAACTTCTTTAAAGCATGACTCAGGACTATCTCCAAGATAAGGCTGAATCCAAATAAATACATCCCAATATCAGAATCCAACACACACTGAGAGAGTCATAGAGTTTGCCCTAAGATTCCTCTATGTAGTAATGCTTTGGGCTAAGTATGATTTATGAAAATTCAAATTACAAAACTTTGAAATGGCATCTATGGCTATCTTGACCACTCTCCATCCTTCCTATCTAAGGCATTATGCAAACTCTAGTATCAATAATGACTGATGGTTTTCAATCAAAGAGTAAATTCTCTCAACCAACGAACTCTGCTGACAAAAACATTATTTATCTCTGCCTAGCTATATATTTGTTCACTTGAAAACATCTCAATATTGGGCTTAGGCCTGTACTAAATGCTGTCCCCAAGCTGTATCCCAAGTACTAGGGCATTTGTGACAGCAAAACACGAACAAGCCAGGGGGATATAGAAAGAGATATACAGGCTATCCCCAACATTCTTAGCCAAACCAGGTCATCCTGGGTCACTTTGCCACTCAAACACAAGTCCTAAAACTGGATTTATCAACTTGTTCTAGAACTGGTATACTTGAACAGAAACATGATAACTTCAGCAGAATATCCAAACAGGATCTCTGTCACGTTTCATTTCCCTGTCCCACCCCACCCCTCGACACAGACTCCACCAGTCAGCCCAGCAGGTGCTGCAGGGGCTCCCCATTACCAGGGCCATTTATCACTTCTGACATCAAGCATTAAAAATGCCGCATACACAAATGTAAGCATAAAGAACTCAGCTGCAATCTGAGTGTCTCTTCAGAGCAGAAAATCTTAAAGGCAGGGTTTTTGAGACCTGTCTTATGCTTTAAACTAGGGCAAGCAATGGCTAATAAGCACCACCCCCAGAAACAATCATTTTCGAGCAATCCGCGAGTGTCCCCGTCCGGGCCGTGCTTCGCTGTTGCCCCGCAAGCGAAACCCCCAACCTGACCCGCCCCGACGTAGGGCAGGCGATGCTCTGGGCCCAGGTTGCGGACGCGCACCCGAGCCCCGAACCCGGGGCCGCCGAAAGCGCGCGTCCTCGCCGGGCGGGCCCCGAAAACCCCGCCCAGGCCTGGCCGCGGGCAACCCCAACGCAGGCTCGTGCCAGCCCCGGGACACGCGGCTCGCGCTCCCCGCGGTCCTCTCAGCGAGCCCTCGCCCTGAGCTTCCTCAGCCCGGCTCCTCTGGCAGCTCCGGGCGGGCTCCTCCTTAAGCCCGGCCCTTCCGCGCCCTGGCCCCGCAAACCCCGCGCCCGTCCCACTCACTGCGCGGCGGCGGAGGCCGGGCCAGGAGATGCCGGCGGCTGGAGAGCGCGAGCGCGGGGACAAGCGAGCCCGCGCCCGACGGCGGCGGCGGCTGCAGCGGCGGCAGAGGGGACGACTGAGTACGCGCCCGGAGTTGCGGCCCCAGCAGCCCGGCGCGGGCGGCGCCTTCCCAGCAGAACCGCGGCGCCACGAGCGCGGGCGCCCCCTAACGGCGGCGCGGGCTGAAAGCGAGAGGGCCTGGCGCCAGAGGAGCTCTAGGAGGGGCGCCTAAGAAGTGTGGTCAGCCCGGCTCTACCGCAGCCCTGAAGCCCCGCCCCCACGTCCCGCCTCCGACCGCAGCCTGGGGTCCGCCCTGCCCCGCCCGCTCTTCGCTGCGACCTCAGCGCTAGTGTCTCCGCTGCTGCGTCTCCCTTGTCATTTCACGAACTTGTATGGGCTCCCACTGTGCGCCAGACCTGGGGGGTACAGCGGTCACCAAGACAGATGGATACTTTTGAGAGAGGACAGACAAGAATCAAGGAAGAATTAATAGAATAACGACAAGTTATGATCACTAACTTGGGAGAAGCATGATTAGAGGCTTAAATGGTGAAAGGAAGGGGACCTGGCCTCCAGGCAGACGGCCAGAGCCCCTCCTGGCCCTGCCCTACGTTGGGGAATCCGCCGTAATAAGGACTGTGAGGGAGCCCCCGGAGCCACCTATCCGATGGCCTGGTGGGCAGGGCAGAGAAAAGCAGCAAAGGCCAGCCAGGTAGAGAGAAGGGCAGAGCCAACCTTGCAGTCAAGGCTTTACACAAAGGCTTTGAGGCCTGAAGGGGCTCGGCCCCAGATGAGGTTGGCACAGTTACTGTCCCCAATTCAGGAAAGAAGCCAAGGCTGGAGGGGTGGGCAGTTACCTAAAGCTTCAAAACTAATAGGTCTCCATAAGTAGACCAAATCCCATTCACTTCCTGCTGGCCAGGTTGCTGTCCCCTTCCAGGTGGGACCGGTTGTATGACAATGGTTTACTATTTCCCTTCACCAGAATAACCTCTGGCCTTAGAAATGCACTTGGGTTTCATGTCTACATGCGCTGCCTGAGTTGACTCTAGAGTGGAATTTTTCACCAGTGTGGGCATCAATCATATAATGTTTAGTTTTTCTCCTAAAACTTAAATTAGCTGAGCTCGGTGGCTCACACCTGTAATCCTAGCACTCTGGGAGGCTGAGGTGGGTGGATCGCCTGAGCTCAGAAGTTGAAGACCAGCCTTTTTAGAGAGCAAAACCTGATCTCTGAAAAAAAATGTGGGGCATTGTGGAGGATGCCTGTAGTCCCAGCGACTGGGGAGACTGAGGCAAGAGGATCACTTGAGCCCAAGAGTTTGAGGTTGCTGTGAACTACAATGCCGTAGTACTCTACTAAGGGCGACAAAGTGAGACTGTCTCAAACAACAAAAAAAAAGACTTAAATTGATAGGTTAAATAAATGGCATATGTTTCAAATATACTGAGACCTACATTATCACATTCAGTGTATGAAAATAATCAATACACCAAGTAATACATATAACATAATCCTAATTTTATTTTTAAAAACATAACATACATGACAAATGTTTGAAGGAAATAACCCCAAACCACTGATCATACTGTTCCAGATAATAGGATGGGAATGTTAATGACTTATTACTTCTTAATGTTCTTCTGAATTTTCCATATTTCCTGGAAAACATGAGTATTTTTTATAATGAGACAAAGACAATGAGCTTTATTTTTCACAAGAGGCCCAAACTAAAATTACCCAACATTCAGATTTCTAGAATTTGATGCCACTGAAAATCCAGAATTGCCTCTGACTTACTGGTGTCTTTGAAAGAGTCATTTCCCTTCTCAGGGCATCTATCACATTTCCCCAAATAAAAAATGAAAGTGTAAACTTCGTCATTGGTTTTATCAAACCTATTCCTTCATATCTTAAAGTTTTTATAACTATTGGAAATTGTATTTTCTATTTTATTTTATTTTATTTTACTTTGTTTTTTGTTTTTTGTTTTTTGAGACAGAGCCTCAAGCTGTCACCCTGGATAGAGTGCTTTGGCATCACAGCTCACAGCAACCTCCAATTCCTGGGCTCAGGCAAGTCTCTTGCCTCTGCCTCCCAAGTAGCTGGGACTACAGGCGCCTGCCACAACACCAGGCCATTTTTTTGGTTGCAGCCGTCATTGTTGTTTGGCGGGCCCAGGCTGGATTCGAACCTGTCAGCTCAGGTGTACGTGGCTGGCGCCTTAGCCCGTTGAGCCACGGGCGCCGAGCCAATTTTATTTTATTTTGAAACAGAGTCTCACTTTATCACCCTTGGTAGACTGTGCCATCATAGCTCACAGCAATCTCAAACTCTTGGGCTCAAGCGATTCCTTGCCTCCCAAGAAGCTGGGACTACAGGCACTTCCATAACATCCAGCTATTTTGTTGTTGTTGTTGTTGTTGTTTGTTGTTGTCAGTTTTGTTTAGCAGGCCCCAAGCCAGGATCAAACCGGCCCACCTCACTGTTTGTGGCTGGTGCCCTAACCACTGAGCTACAGGTGCTCCCCTCAATTTTATTTTTTATAGTGTTTGATAGTTATTGAAATGAAGTTGGTTTTTATATGATTGTATTGTATTCAGCAAACTAAAGAGTTCATTTTTTAGTTCTAATAATTTTGTAGGTTCTCTTGAATTTGTTCTGTAAATAATCAGTCTGCAAATCATGACAGTTTCTTATCTTCCTATCCTGTCTTTATACCCTTTTCCTTGCTGTACTATGCTGACTAAATTCTCCTGCACACATGTTGAATAGCAGTGATGGCAGTGGGCATTTGTGTCATGTTCTTGATTGCTTATAATGTATCATCAAGTATGGTATGTGTTGTGGGATTTTTTTTTTTTTTTTTGAGACAGAGCCTCAAGCTGTCACCCTGGATAGAGGGCTGTGGCATCACAGCTCACAGCAACCTCCAATTCCTGGGCTCAAGCGAGTCTCCTGCCTCCGTCTCCCAAGTAGCTGGGACCACAGGCGCCCGCCACAACGCCCGGCCATTTTTTGGTTGCAGCCGTCATTGTTGTTTGGTGGGCCCGGGCTGGATTTGAACCCGCCAGCTCAGGTGTACGTGGCTGGCGCCTTAGCCCGCTGAGCCACAGGCGCTGAGCCTGTTGTGGATTTTTAATAGATAACATTTTATCAGGGTAGGTAAGGAAG
>CAUYON010120700.1:0-23797 GCA_963573935.1 Arctocebus calabarensis
ACTCTATTCTCAGAAGTATGAAAATCTGAAGGAAATAGATCAATACTTGGAAACATGCCACCTTCCTAGACTTAGCCAGAAAGGAGTGGAAATGTTGAATAAGCCTATAACAATTTCTGAAGTAGCATCAACTATAAGAAATCTCCCCAAAAAGAAAAGCCCAGGACCAGACGGCTTCACAACAGATTCTACCAAACCTTTAAAGAGGAACTAGTACCTATATTACTTAACCTTTTCCAAAACATAGAAAAAGAAGGAATATTTCCCAACACATTCTATGAAGCAAATATCACCCTGATACCCAAACCAGGAAAAGACCCAACAAGAAAAGAAAATTATAGACCAATATCTCTAATGAATATTGATGCAAAAATATTCAGTAACATCCTAGCAAACAGAATTCAACAACACATCAAACAAATTATACATCATGAAGAGGTGGGTTTCATCCCAGGGTCCCAAGGATGGTTCAATATACATAAATCAATAAATATAATACATCACATAAACAAATCAAAAAACAAAGACCATATGATTCTCTCAATTGATGCAGAAAAAGCTTTTGACAATATCTAGCATCCTTTCTTGATCAGAATGCTTAAGAAAATAGGTATAGAAGGAACTTTTCTTAAACTGATAGAGGCCATCTACAGCAAACCCACAGCCAATATTGTATTGAATGGAGTAAAATTGAAACCATTTCCACTCAGATCAGGAACCAGGCAAAGATGCCCACTGTCTCCACTGATTTTTAACATTGTAATGGAAGTCTTAGCCATCACAATCAGGCAGGAGAAGGCAGTCAAGGGGATGCAAATGGGACCAGAGGAGATCAAACTGTCACTCTTCACAGATGATATGATTATATATCTGGAAAACCCCAAGAATCAACTACAAAACTCCTAGAAGTGACCAAGGAATATAGTAATATCTCAGGATACAAAGTTAACACTCATAAATCTGTAGCCTTTATATATACCAATAGTCAAGGGGAAAAAACAATCAAGGACTCTATTCCCTTTACAATAGTGCCAAAGAAGATGAAATAACTGGGAGTGTATCTAACTAAGGATGTGAAAGATCTCTATAAAGACAACTATGAAACTCTGAAAAAAGAAATAGCTGAATATATTAACAAATGGGAAAATATACCATGCTCATGGCTGGGAAGAATCAACATTGTAAAAATGTCTACACCATCTAAAGCAATCTACAAATTTAATGCAATCCCTTTTAAAGCACCTCTGTCATACTTTAAAGACCTGGGAAAATTAGTACTTCATTTTATAGGGAAACAGAAAAAAACTCAAATAGCCAAGATATTACTCAGAAATAAAAACAAATCGGGAGGAATCATGCTTCCAGACTGCAGACTATACTATAACTCGATAGTGACATGGTACTGGCACAAAAATAAAGAGGTAGATAGATGTAAGGAACAGAATTGAAGACCTAGAGGTGAACCCAGACACTTATCATCATTTTATTTTTGATAAGCCAATTAAAAATATAAATTGGGGGAAAGATTCCCTACTCAATAAATGGTGCTAGATGAACTGGGTGGTGACCTGTAAAAGTCTGAAACTGGACCCACACCTTTCTCCTCTAACAAAAATTGATTCTCACTGGTTAAAGGACTTAAACTTAAGACATGAAACTATAACAACTCTTAGAGAGAGTGCAGGGGAAATGCTTGAAAAAATTGGCCTGGGATAATACTTTATGAGGAGGACACCCCGGGCAATTGAAGCAACATCCAAAATACACTACTGGGATGTGATTAAATTAAAAAGCTTCTACACTGCCAAGAACATGCTAAGTAAAGCAAATAGACAGCCCTCAGAATGGGAGAGGATTTTTGCAAGTTATATTTCTGGCAAAGGTCTAATAACCAGAATCTACAGAGAACTCAAACTTATTACTAAGAATAAAACAAGTCATCCCCTTTTATTGTGGGCAAGAGACATGAAAAGAAGCTTCTCTGAAGAAGATAGGCGCATGGTCTACAGACACATGAAAAAATGCTCATCATCTTTAATCATCAGAGAAATGCAAACCAAAACTACTCTGAGATTTCATCTAACTCCAGTAAGAATAGCCCACATCACAAAATCCTAAAACTCCAGATGTTGGCATGGATGTGGAGAAAAGGGAACACTTGCACTGCTGGTGGGAATGCAAGCTAGTATGTTCCTTTTGAAAGGAAGTCTGGAGAACACTCAGGGATCTAAATGTAGACCTACCGTTTGATCCTGCAGTTCCTCTTCTAGGTGTATATCCAAGGGACCAAAAATCACTTGACAATAAAGATATTTGTACCAGATTGTTCATTGCAGTTGAATTTACAATTGCCAAGTCATGGAAGAAGCCCAAGTGCCCATCAACCCAGGAATGGATTAATAAATTGTGGTATATGTATACCATGGAATACTATGCAGCAGTAAAAAAATGGAGACTTTGCCTCTTTTATGTTCACATGGATGGAGCTGGAAAATATTCTTCTTAGTAAAGTATCTCAGGAATGGAAAAAGAATATCCAATTTATAATCACTCACATTTGCATATGAAAAATGAAACACAACTATAGCCTTGGAAGAAGGAGGGAAGGGGAGCAAAATGGGAAGGGAGAGGGGTGGGTTGATAGAGGGAGGGTTAATATGGGGACCACACCTATGGAGCATAATGCAAGTACAAGTTGGATCTATCAGGTGTAAAACACAAATGTCTTAATGCTGTATTGGGTAAATGAAGTGAAAGCTATGTTGATTAGTAGCATGTAAGCACTCCAATTTGTACAAATAATCAACACATCGAATTCCATGATGGCATAAATGTATGTATGATCTATGTACAAATGACTTAATAAAAAAAAAAAGAAAAAAAACCTAGATCGTGAAAACAAATCCACAGATGATACCAGAAAAAGAATCTTTGTGTCTTGAGTTTTTGTTCAGCTACATTTTAAAATTATTTCCTAAACTGGAATGGTTGGGAAGGAAAATATATGACTCTAGAAATTATACTAAATGATATTCATAAGAAATGCATCACGAAGCTAAAAAATAAAACAGGATGACCATTAATATTTTTGATTCAAACGAAAATCAGTGCCATCTATCATATCGTAATGATGTTTATATCACCTGCGACTTTTTCAAATAAGTCTTAGACAAGAAGAGTCCTCTAGGAGAGGATTTTGAGTTCAGTGTCTCAGAGATCTGTCATCTCTGCTCAGTAAACATTATGCTCATTGCTTAGTTATTACAAATTAACTTTACTACTTGTCATTTCATATTCTTTCTTAACTTTATTTGAAGCATCCAGTGTTAAATATTTTTACCAAATAGTCAGTCGCACATATAAATGTTACAACTCGAAGTCTCAAATCTTTGTTTTTATGTTTAAAATGTAAATGGGTATGAGTGTATGTGCATATAAGTGGGGGAGTGAGTGGTTATATGTGCAAAGGTGATTTTATGTGATAATATAGGCTTCTAAAGAGAAGAGCTTCCATTTTAAGAAATTTACCAGTACAAGGTATTCAAATATTTTGTATTAGCCTTTCTGGATTTAACTAGTAAGTTTTCTTAAAACCTATTAAATTCTTTTTCAGGACAATGCTATTTTTCTTTGTTTCAGTAATTACTTACCACTCCAAACATAGCTTTCCTGTGTTTCTGTTTGTTTAGGCTTAGGACTTGGGTGGGAGTTCCTTGTATTGTGTATGATTTTGTAAGATCAGATGACAGTAATTTCAGTATAGTTCTATTAAACTGAAATCAAGAACTTTTGTGGGCAAATTCTGTGATTATAATGCAATTCTTTCATCAAATACCAGTGACATTATATTTGTGTATCAACTTATTGGGACTGTTTGGTTCACACTGAGTTGAATTAATGTCAAATTGGTGAAACATAATTTTGATTTTTTTTCTCCATGATAAAAGACTCAATTTTTCTGCCATTTGTCATGGGAACGACCAAATTGTTTCTTCATTCTCATCATTTTCTCCAGACACATCTAGTGTAGCTTCTGCTTAAGGTGCAGAGCCCTTCAATAAACCCACTCCTCTGAGTGAGATAACAGCCCTCTGGAGGTGGGAGACCTCAACAAAACAGAGCCAAGTGCCTTGGATAACATGTCCTTCTTACATCAGCTGGGTGAAGCTAGCTTGTTTGAAAATGGCTGCTGCCTCCTCATCACTACCATCCAATTGGTCAATAATGGCAAATTAATTTCAATGGAGAAATTAGTGTTTTCTCACTTACATTCTCATTTTCACTCCCACTGTGCCATTACTACAGCTCAGGACTCCAACATCTCTCACTTGAGCTGATGCAACATCTGCCTTATAGATGCTTCTTCTCCAGGCACACTCCACCCCCAACCCCCATTCTGTCATCCACCCAGCTGAAGATCTCCCTAAAACACAAATCTGACAGCACCACTGACTACCATATATCAAACACTTGCCATTCACAGTAGCAGTCAGTATTCTATTCTACGGATAATGACACCAAGGTTTTGAGAGGGTAGTAAAGTTTCTTGGGAGTGTACATCTCGTGTGTGGTAGAGATGAAATTTGAACATAGGTCTGCAGCATCCAAATACCGCACTCATTATACTACATCAGGAGACGAGGGGCACTTTCCAGCCTCCTCAGCTGCCATTTACCTCCACATGCAGTAAAATTCAGAAATTTGTAGTTTCCTGAATTTTTATTATGGCTCATATTTTTCTCTCTGATTGCAATTTCCTTATTTTTATCTAAAAATAAGATGTTGAAAACAACAGTGATGAAATGGCATATTATTTTCCTCTGGCTGTCATAACAAAGTACCATGAACTAGGTGACTTAAAACAAAAGAAATTTTATTCCTTCAGTTCTGGGGGTTAACAGGTCAAAACCCAGTGTGGACAGGACCACACTTCCTCTCTGCCTGCTTCTGGTGTGTGCTAGAAATCCTTGGCATGACTTGGCTTGCATTTGCTTTGCCTTTGCCTCAGTTATCACACAGCTGTCCTCCTTCGGTGTGTTTATGCCTGTCCATGTTCTCCCTGTGCAAGAGCCTGTCTCTGTCTCTCCTCTTCCGATGAGAATGTCAGTGACATTGGGTTAAGGGCCCACCCTACTCAAAAGGACCTCACCATAACATAACATCTTACTTTTATCTGCAAAGACCTTGTTTTCAAACAGTGTCACCTTCAGGTACCAGGGATTTGAACTTTAAATATGTTTCTGAGTATACAAGTCAGTGTACAAAAAATGGTAACAGTAAATAATAATACAGTCAACAATAGAAAATAAGGGTTGACATTGTGACTAACCTGTCTATACTTGCTTTCAGCTATTAAAATTCAGTTGAAGTATCACTTCTCCCGGAGCAACTTCCCTGATAGCTGCTCCTCATCTCATGTTTTAGGCAGAGATGAATGCTCCCTTCTCTAATCAGCTTTACATGACTATTCATATTTCTACCATAATACTTAGACATGTAATTATTTACACTCAGATATCTTCTCCTTCAGACTATGAAATCAGAGAATCAGTCTTATTTAGCTTTTCAACCTTGCATCATGACTAGCATGAACCTGACCTGCATCAAACAGTTGCTTAATTAAACTGATTCTCTGAGACACAGTCACATTGACAAACACCAGGGTGCTAACAGATTTGCATTATCCAGGTATTCCATATGTGTCCAGACTTTGTCTACATATCAAGAACCATGAATAGTGTGAAACTTTTTTCCTAACAAGTTAGCATTCCATAGTTTCATAGATGCTGGCAGAAAATAATAGATTTCAGGTAACTGACATAAGACTTCCTTTCATGGCACAGCAGGTGGCATCATTCTCATCATCTCCCAGGAATTCCAGGGGAGAATGGAGGTAAATTTATATGGCTACTACACAGGTTGGATTTGTATCTCAGCTGAGGAACTTTAGGAAACTCCAGTCTTTTAATGAGAGTCATTAGCAAACTTGCCTAATCTTTGTCTTAGAGGGAGATACTATCTTAGTAAAGATAATAATTCTGACTTCTCCCCTGATGAGAAATGTTATTGCTGTCTTCCGAGGCTGTTTCCATACAGACATTCGTGAAAGGAGAATCCAGAACAAAAGTTAAGATAAGACATGCAGAAGTTCCATGGAGAATTGTCTCCCAACGTTAAGCATTTTATATCCATTAGCACACTTACTCTTTTGTTATTTTATTTTATGTGGCTTTATAGACAAGTAAACAAATGCAATTAACCTATAATATAAATAGTAAGTTGCATGACACTTAGTGCCTGAACGAGTTTCCTTCACCTGATTTTCTTATAGGACTTGAGAAAAGTAAAGCTGAGACTTGAATACGTGTCTGACTCCAACTTCAACTCCCCTGAACCCGACATAACAGTCTCATTTCTTACACTGTACACCTTTCACTCCATGCAGTCTCATACTAGGGATTCTGGATGGCACGTCCTACCCCTGGCAGGCCTCTAGGCCTGATTCTGATTCCCTTTCATTCTTGAGTCTTCACTCCACCCTGTGGATGTCAGTGTAATGACGCATTTACGCAGTTAGATTCTTGGCCTCCACTGACCCGCTCACATCTTTTGGGTGTGTCTAGGAAGGTAAATGTGGCATATATGCTGGGAACCAAAACACTTCCCGAGTCCCATGCCCCTTGTTAGAAAAGCCTGACATGTGCAGTGATTCTCAAGCTGCTGGGTGAAATCTCACTGAGGTACAAAATAATTGAATGTGTCAGAAACAGCTTGTTAGAATGTGAGAAAGGTAAATAATATGCGTATGTATATGTAGACACATGCACGCCCTAGTCCCAGTGTAACCCCTGTCAAATGTTTGAACACCATTTCTTCGATAAAATTGCATATACAGAAATGTGCCTGCTGGTAAAATCTCTCTACTCTGGAATCTAAATATCTGGTTTATGTGTTGTTGTTGTTGTTTTAATTCTATTTATTTTCTTTTCAAACTCTTTTTCCATTAAGGTAGGTAACATGCCATCAAACTGCTACTACATTACTCTAACCTGTCTTTCCTTCCAGTATTGTTGCCCAGTGGCAAATTTTCCAGTAGACAAGAAAGTGTAGTTATATCATGTTAGAGAATCATTGACACAGCCCCTCCTTCCTACAGTATCAGGGAACTCTAGTACAATTAATCCAGCTCAAGCATTGTAGCAGTATCATTCTGAGTCTGAAAAAGACATTAGTATCACTAAGTCTATTCTTTTTCTTTCCCTAAATTTAAACTCATAAAAAGTTTACGCTAAGAAAAGACGCTTTTCCTAGGACAAACATGTTTTCCCATGTTGTTCACATATACTCTTCTCCTCAATGAATTTGTGATGTCCTCACATATTGAGATCCACCCTTAAAAGACATTTCCTTAAATTTCCTCAGGAATCAATTAGGAATCATTAATTAATCTGCCATTTATCTGATTTTTCACTGCAAATGTTTCCGTTGATGAAATATCCAGATCTTCCAAATCTATATCTATTTCAAGGAACATGGGAGATTTGAAACAGTGTCCACTCAAGAGTTCACAAAACAAGGATTATAAAGGAGGCTCCCCTCCTCATTCGTATGTTGAAATCCAACCTCCACAGTACCTCAGGATGTGATATTTGAGGATTAGGTCTTTGAAAGGAATTTAAGGTCAAAAGAAGTAATTATGGTAGACCTTGTCCCAGTATGGCTGGTGTCCTTATAAAAAGAGATTGGGAGCCTTTGTAAATACACAAGATAAAGACGGCCAAGTGCACACTAAGGACGGAGCCTCCAGGAGACACCAACCTTATTCACACCTTGAGCTCAGACTTTTGGCCTCCTGAATTTATTAAAATAGAATTCATTGAACAAACATATGTAAAATGTGTAATCTCCAACAAATGATCAGTATCTTTCGCACTTAAAATTTAAAATGTTAGGACTAAAAATGACTTCATAAACCCTGAGCAATCTAACCATTACTCATATTTAGAAAATTACTATTACCTACAGGTCAATAAGATAAAAAGCTAATTAAAAGATTCAATAAGATAAAGAAAAAGGAATCAATTTAGCTATTAAAGGGAATCTATTTAAATAGCAAAAAGGGCTAGGAATGAGCAAACCACAAAGTCAGAAACCCAGATAGCCAAAAATAGTCCAAAAGGTGCTCAATCTCTCTCAGTAATTAGGGAAATGAAAACTAAGATCACAAGAAAATGCTATTTGACATTCATCAAATCAGGAAACTTTTTAAAAATTTTCTGGTTTTAGAGTGGAAACAAACAAGTAAGAATACGTCTACCTTGCTAAAGGATGTATACATTACTTTTGGAAAGCAATTTTACTGCATTTTATGTACTTCGAGATATACAGATTCTAAATCCCAGCATTTTCACTTGTAGAGGTTTATTCTACAGAAACTCTCACACTTATGTATTAATACAAGACACATATATGAGATTGATTCTTTTAATCATTTTATAATAATGAGAGGTAACACATAGTATTATGCAGCACCTATCCTACTATGTTGTACCTATATTAATTCCTTTAAGCTTCATAAGAACCCTCTAAGACACATTTTACTTTTAACCAATGATGAGATACAGAAAGAATAAAGGATTTGCCATTTTGGTTTAGCTGATAAAGGATGGAGCGAGGATTTTAAAGCCGATAGTCTGGTCTCAGGGTCCATTCTCCTCACACACACATTCTGCTAGCTCTTAAGCCTAAAAGGAAAAAGTTAGAAACATCTAAATGTGTGTCAATAAAGGAATAAATATAGTCATCTCATAAAAAACTTAGAAATAGTTTCATCTATCAACTCAATATATCAACTGATATATCTTAAATCACAATCCTGAAAAAAAGAAGTTACAGATGAATATGTCAATTTGATGTTATTTATACACCACTTAAAAACAAAGAAAGTATATTATATTTTATGAATATATATATGGTAAAGTTAATATGTACAAGAATAATAAATATGAAATTCTGAATAACAGTAATGAAGGATGTCAATTATATCTCAATAAAGCTGGAAGAAAAAAATACTAAAAAATTAGTTTAACCCTAGAAAAAAAAGTTAGTGAAGGATTCAGCCTCAGGGAGGAGTACACAGGAAATTTCAAATCTATCTTTAGGTTTAAAGGAAGAACTTGAAAGAAGTCTGGCATGTTAGTGTTTGTCAAAATTATGAGCTAGGTACTCAAATGTTTCTTATTTTGTATAACTTTCTGCATGTGTGAATATTTCCTAATAATACTACTATTGATAAAAATCGTAAAACAAACTCTACTTGCACGCACTATCCCTGCAGCTTTTTCCTGCTTCCTTGATGTTCCCTCCAGACGTGTGAAGCAGGTCGAAGGGCTTCCCTGCTATCTTGCTTGTACTCATGGGGCCTCAGCACACCTCCTGTTGTGAGCTCTGTCCTCCTTGCCAACATTGCTAGCTCAGAAATGGTGTCCAATCCTGGACACCTGGGGTGCTGACCCAGCTCTCCCAATTCCCAGTCATTCCTGCCCCTGATTTCCAGCCCAACCACTATCATGCATTCTTCTGGGGAGCAGTTAGTGTCCTTTCTCTTCAAAAGATCTCACTAAGGAACCAGATTAAACCATAAAGTGGTTATAGTAAAATTCAACCATAAAAGAGAATGATTCCTACGTCCTTTTTCCTGAAAATCTCCTCAGATTTTTCCCTATCCTTTTCAGAAGACGTTTAATCCTTCCTGCCAAGATTAAGGAGACAATCTAACAGGGAAACAATAACAACCCCCGTAAACTTAAAGATGAGCCATTTAAAGGGTTCTTTTCAAAACAAGTATAGTTTACGCCAATATGACCTACTGTCTCCCCTCAAACTGAAACGTATTGACAGATTTTATACAGTAGCACCGATGGCTTAGGTTCTAACAAATCAGTTTCCTGCCAATAGGATTTATCCTTCTTTAACTGACCCATTTAGGAAAACTTCAGTGTGGATATGATGTAATCCCATCTCTACCTTTCAAGTTATCTGTAATTTAAAAGAGATGATCTGTATTATGTTAAAAAGAGACATTTTAACAGGAATTTAAACATTTAAATGAAATGAATTATACCTCCACAGCTCAATTTCAGGCATCAGTGAGCAGGTGGGAGAGTTACCCTCTTACTCTCCCGAAGCTTTGCTTAAATGTAAAGACATTCTCTTGCTCATGTATTTCATGCCACGTAACTAATTCAAATTCTTTCCTTTTAACATGTGTAATTTCTACCTAATTAGTATTTATTTTCACATAGGAAACAAGTATCCAATACTTACCTGTTGTAAACATTTTTTAAAGATCGCTTTCTCTCTTCATGAAATACTATCTAAGATACAAAAGAGTAATGATTTAATATGCACTTAACATGGTCTCTTAGAAAACTACCCTTTTCCTGTTCTCCTGTGCAGTCAAGATATAAAATAATACTGCTTATTATGATGATAAGGTTATCATGAGATATAACTTCCCTTAACATTTTAAAAGCAAATATTTCAGATTTTTATTACTCTTAAATAAGACAGACTTATATAATTAAATATACAATAACTAATCCTACAAGAAAAGAAACTGTGTATTTACTTTTTGAGGTGGCAAAAAGGAACTTTAGCTGTTGAAGATAAATATAAATGACATATTCTACAGGGCTTAGTGTCTTTCCACAAATACTTCAAATTCCATTGTTCCTTATGACATGCTTTATTTTACTGATGAAAGAAGTAAGGCAGACAAACTTCATCCAGTTTTTTTTTAAGATTTTAAGAATCATACACATAATGTTTCTGGTAGAAATCAAAACTTTATCATTCTCCAGACAAACTTCTCGCGATTTTCTTTTATGATTCTGATAGAGTCTCTGACCCATGCCTGACGTGATACATTTGGCAGAAATACGTCAGGATATAATCTGTGCAGAGCTATTTATGTTAGAAGTGCTTGTACCTAAGAATCATATGGTTTTGGAGTTGACATCTGGTCAGTCTCTTTTCTGCTTTTCCCCCTCTCTTAAAGTCTCTCAAATAAAAAAAATTAAAATAAAAAAGAATCATATAGTTTTATTATAGAAATATCAGAGTTAAGTAAACCCTAGACATAGCTACAATCTTAAAATGTTTAATTCAATCAATAAATAGTTGTCACATGCGGGCTATATTGGTGTATCCAGACTGAAGGAATCTCAGCTTCATGAAGCACTAAACAAGAATAAAAAAGTATAATATTATATGTAATAATTTAATTAGCTGGATAAAATTTTATTTGCCATAATGCTTCTGTGGTAGAGTGTATTATTGCCCATAATTATTCACTGTCATTTCTTACTGGGGAAGGAAAATAATAATTTCTCTAACTTATTCATGTCATAAACGCCCATAAGACTTTATTAGCTTATGGAATATGAAGTTAAGTGATACATATCATACAGGAGCAGAACATTTAAAAGCTAACAGGTATTTTATCATGTTCGCATTCTTTTTTTTTCACTTTGACTGTTTATGTTCCTGCTAGAAGAAGCAATAATTCCCTGAAAGCTGAAGTAAAGATGAGTCATAGCTGACCAGGAATGATCATATAATGTGAGTGAGGAATGAACTTTGTAAGTCACCGAGATTTGGAAGTTATTTGTACCTTCAGCCTGCCCTGTTCTCTCTGGACGGATACAGTCCCTCACAGTTGCACAGTGTGTGTTTTAAGGAGATGCTCTGCTAAGCACACGTGAAATAAATTGGAGCTTTTGAAGGCATAAATGGAACACAGACAGTTCCACTGTTTCACGTAGAAAACTATACCACTTAACCAGAGATTCAAGGAATTTATTCGATGTTGGTAAAATGGACTGATGTTATTGGCATTACAACTAAAAAGGAGAGGGAGCAGGAGACAATAAAAAAAACACGGAAGTGGGCAGCGCCTGTGGCTCAAAGGAGTAGGGCACCGGCCCCATATGCTGGAGGTGGTGGATTCAAACACAGCCCCGGCCAAAAAAAACTGAAAAAAAAAAAAAACCCACAGAAGGCAAAACACTGTCAAAGTATGAAACTATAGTGAAAGCGGATTGCCGCACTATGAGAATATGACAGCCAGTGATTTGGGGTTTTTTTTTTAAATAATTTTATTAAATCATAATTGTGTACATTGGTGCAATCATATGGCAGAATGTGCTTCATATACAAGCAGAAATGCTTTGATCGTACTGTTAGAGATAGCCTTCATGGCATTTTCTTGATCACTATATAAAGACATTGATACTCTACCTTTAATAGGTTTCACCAGTACCCTGCTAAGATGCACCGTAGGTGTGTTCCCACTAATTGCCTTCCCTCTACCCATCCTCCTCCCTCCCCTCCCCTCCCTTTCCCCTTTCCCTGTATTCCTGTGCTATAATTGGGTTTAGGAGATTAACTTTTGGGGTTTTTTTGTTTTGTTGTTGTTGTTAAGACAGAGTCTTATTATGTCGCCCTTGGTAGAGTGCCATAGCATCACTGCTCACAGCAACCTCAACTCTTGGGCTTACATGATTCTCTTGCCTCATCCTCCCAAGTAGCTGGGATTACAGGCACCGGCCACAACGCCCAGCTATTTTTGGTTGTTGTTGCAATTGTTTAGCTAGCCTGGGTGAGGTTCGAACCTGCTATTCTCAGTGTATGCGATTGGCCCTGTAACCACTGTGCTATGGGCACTGAGCCAAAGATTAACGTTTTTTTTTAAGACAGAGTCTTACTTTGTCACCCGTGGTAGAGTTTCGTGATGTCATAGCTCACAGCAACTTCAGACTCTTGGTCTCAAGCGATTGTCTTGCCTCACTCTCCCGAATAGCTGGGACTACAGGCTCCTGCCATGACGCCCAGCTATTTTCTTTCTTTCTTTCTTTATTTTTTTTGAGACAGAGCCTCAAGCGGTCACCCTGGATAGAGTGCTATGGCATCACAGCTCACAGCAACCTCCAACTCCTGGGGTTAAGCAATTCTCTTGCTTCAGCCTCCCAAGTAGCTGGGACTACAGGCACCCGCCACAATGGCCGGCTATTTTTTGGTTGTAGTTGTCATTGTGGTTTGGCATCTGGGTCTGGATTCAAACCCACCAGCTCTGGTGTATATGGCTGGCGCCTTAGCCGCTTGAGCTACAGGCGCCGAGCCATGAATTGGTATGTTATTTTAGATCATATATTATGCTAATTATTTTTTACTACAGATCATAGGTTCAGCCAATTATTGTTATTATTATTTTTTTGAGACAGAGTTTCAAGCTGTCACCCTGGATAGAGTGCCGTGGCATCACAGCTTACAGCAACCTCCAATTTCTGGGTTCAAGCAAGCCTCCTGCCTCCGCCTCCCAAGTAGCTGGGACTACAGGTATCTGCCACAACACCCGGCCATTTTTTGGTTGTAGCCATCATTGTTGTTTGGTGGGCTGGGCTGGATTTGAACCCACCAGCTCAGGTGTATGTGGCTGGCGCCTTATCCTGTTGAGCCACAGGCGCTGAGCCGGTTCAGCCGATTATTGTTAAAGTATAATGGTGTTCACTTTAAACTCAAATATATAAAATTGTAATGTTAAAAATGGAAGAACAGAGCAGACATACAGAAGCTACTCTCACCGTTCTCCAAAATTCCAGCCTTCTAACGAAGTTTGTGGACCTATCCCCATCTCTACATATTGGCTGACAGTGACAGGCTGCTGGACCCTCTTCATCCTGTAACAAGAGCCTCTGAAAAGAATCAACCCTGCTGGAACCTTGCTTTCAAACTTCTGGCCTACAGAACTGCGAGAGAATAAATTTCTGTTGTTTGAAGCCATCTAGTTTGTAGTAATTTGTTACAGCAGCCCAAGGAAACTACTACAGATGGTATCTACCACTCAAGTTTAAGTAAACATAGATTCAGCTAGAAAACACTGAAAGCATTATATAAAATGCAGAAGTTAAGGGACATAGAAACAGAATGAGAGAATAAAGAGAAATACACAGAGAAAGAAGGAAGCCTGCTAGGTATTGTGTCAGGGGCCTGTAGTCCCAGCTACTTGGGAGGCTGATGCCAAGAGAATCGCTTTGGCCCAAGAGTTGGAGGTTGCTGTGAGCTATGACGCCATAGCACTCTGCTGAGGTTGACATAATGAGAATCTGTCTCAAAAAAAAAAAAGGAGGCCCAATACCATTTCATCTAAGTCTGATTCAACCCTTTGAAATGGGTCAATTTGTTTATTTAGCCTTAGTTTGTTTCTCTTCATAGCTGAAATTGTTGGCTTAGTGCTAAGATGAAAGAATAACTGGAAACTACATATTTTAGCTAAGAGCCAATGAAAGCATTCCAACTTTTTTTTTTTTGAGACAGAGCCTCAAGCTGTCACCCTGGAGAGAGCACTGTGGCATCACAGCTCACAGCAACCTCCAATTCCTGGGCTCAAGCGAGTCTCCTGCCTCCACCTCCCAAGTAGCAGGCACCCGCCACAACGCCCGGCCCCTTTGGTTGCAGCCGTCATTATTGTTTGGCAGGCCTGGGCTGGACTCAAACCCGCCAGCTCAGGTATACAGGTTGGCGCCTTAGCCCGTTGAGCCACAGGTGCCGAGCCTTTTTTTTTTTTAATTGCAGTTTAGCCAGGGCTGGGTTCGAACCCACCACCCTCGGTATATGGGGCCAGAGCACTACTCACTGAGCCACAGGCACCACCCCCAACATTTTTTTTCTGCATTTTTTTTTTTTGTAGAGACAGAGTCTCACTTTATCACCCCCTGTAGAGTGCTGTGGCGTCACACCGCTCACAGCAACCTCCAACTCCTGGGCTTAGGCAATTCTCTTGCCTCAATCTCCCAAATAGCTGGGTCTACAAGTGCCACAACACCCAGCTATTTTTTTTCTTTTTTGCAGTTCCGCCGAGGCCAGGTTTGAACCCGCCACCTTCAGTATTGGGGCCAGCGCTCTACTGGCTAAGCCACAGGTGCCGCCTTTTCTGCAGTGGGGATTACCAATATGGTGATGCACCAATTAAGCCCTTAATCGGGTCCTTTTATCAGGAAGCACTCTGGGTCCTTATATACCAATCCAAGCTTGAATGGTGAAGAATAGGGCTACCAGGAATATAAGGTTGCTAAACAAATTCCCTTTTTATTCAACAAATAGGTTCTGAGCATTAAGGATATATTAATGAACAAGATGGACAATGTACCTGCCTCCTAGAGCTTGTATTCTAGTAGGGAAAACAGACAATAAAGAGATATGCTAGGGCGGCGCCTGTGGCTCAGAGCAGTAGGGCACCGGCCCCATATACCAGAGCTGGTGGGTTCAAACCCAGCCCTCAACAAAAAAAAGTAGAATAGAATGATACACTTTTAAATCTGGATTAGAGAACAAGAAGTGATGATGGTGGTCAGGGAAGGCCTCTTGGATATGCCAAGAACTGAAAGGAGAGCTAAATGAGGGGATGGAGTGACCCTTGGGACATCTAGGGAGGAGCATTCCAGATGCAGAGGCTCACATTTGGAATCCTAGCACTCTGGGAGGCTGAGGCAAGTCCCAGCTGCTTGGGAGGCTGAGGCACTTGAGCCCAAGAGTTTGAGGTTGCTTTAAGCAATGGTGCCATAGCACTCTACCAAGGGTGACAACAATAACAACAACAACAACAACAACAACAAATAGCTGGGCATTGTGGCAGATGACTATAGTCTCAGCTACTTGGGAGACAGAGGCAAGAGAATCACTTGAGCCCAGGAGTTTGAGGTTGCTGTGCCCTATGACGCTATGGCGTGAGACTCTTGGGCGGTGCCTGTGGCTCAGAGGAGTAGGGTGCCGGCCCCATATGCCAGAGGTGGCGGGTTCAAACCCAGCCCTGGCCAAAAACTGCAAAAAAAAAAAGGAAAAGAAAAAGTGAGATTCTTTCTCAAAAAAAAAAAGAAAGAAAGAAAGAAAGAAAAGAAAAAAGTGCAAATCCCTCACAAGAAGCAG
This sequence comes from Arctocebus calabarensis, assembly GCA_963573935.1. Classification (NCBI taxonomy): domain Eukaryota; kingdom Metazoa; phylum Chordata; class Mammalia; order Primates; family Lorisidae; genus Arctocebus; species Arctocebus calabarensis. The sequence continues at coordinate 15,985 of CAUYON010120700.1, forward strand.
CTTTATCTGAACATGAAAGTCAATGTGAGCAGCATGTCAGGGAAGTAAATAGGGTCCAGATCAGATAGGGCCTGGTAGCCCATAGTAAAGAGTTTAGATTGTATTCTAAGCCTAAGGAGACACAAAACATCTTAAACACGGCATAATAAAGACCTGGTTTATGTTTTTTTTTCTTAAGAGACAGAGACTCACTTTGTCTCCCTTGGTAGAGTGCTATGGCTTCACACCTCATAGCAACCTCCAGCTCCTGGGCTTAGGCGATTCTCTTGTCTCAGCAACCCGAGTAATTGGCACGGCAGGTGCCCGCCACAACGCTCGGCTATTTTTTTGTTGCAGTTTGGCCGGGGCCGGGTTTGAACCCGCCACCCTCGGTATATGGGGCCGGCGCCCTACTCGCTGAGCCACAGGCGCCACCCCTGATTTATGTTTTTAAAAGAGTGCTTGGGTTGCTGTGCCGAGGAAGGACCATGGGGAATGGAAACGGAGACTGTCTAGGACACTGACATGGTTCAAGGGAGAGAGAGATAACAAAAGCTTGGAGTAGAATGGTAGCAGTTGGATCGTGACTTTGGGAGGCTAAAGAGGGAGGATCCCTTGAACTCAGGAATTCGAAGTCACAGTAAGCAATGATTGTGCCAGAGCACTCTAGCCTGGATAACAGAGCAAGCCCCTGAATCTGGGGGGGAAAAAAAAGAAAGAAAAAGGAAAAGAAAGAGCAAGAATCAGCTTGGCACCTGTGGCTCAAGAGGCTAAGGCGCCAGCCACGTACACCTGAGCTGGCGGGTTTGAATCCAGCCCCGCCAAACAACAATGACGGCTGCAACCAAAAAAATAGCCGGGCGTTGTGGCGGGCGCTTGTTGTCCCAGCTACTTGGGAGGCGGAGGCAGGAGACTCGCTTGAGCCCAGGAGTTGGAGGAAGCTGTGAGCTGTGATGCCACAGCACTCTCCCCAGGGTGATAGCTTAAGGCTCTGTCTCAAAAAAAAAGAGCAAGAAATTCAAAAAGAATGGAAGCTGTCATTTATTTTTAAGACAGAGCCAACAGTTTATTTTTTTTGAGATAGAGTCTTATTATGTCACCCTTGGTAGAGTGCCAGTATTACAACTCACAGCAACCTCCAACCCTTGGGCTTAGGCAATCTCTTGCCTCAGTCTCCGGAGTAGCTGGGATGACAGGTGCCTGCCATAATGCCCGGCTATTTTTTGTTGCAGTTTGGCTGGGGCTGGGTTTGAACTTGCCATCCTCGGTATATGGGGCCAGGATCCTACTCACTGAGCCACAGGAGCTGCTTGAGCCAACAGTTCTTACTGAAGGATTGAATTTAGGTGATCAGAGACAAAATAAATGGATGCTAGTTCTTCCAGGTACTTACACATACCTGTGTGTTCAAAACCTGTAAGTGTTTGGAAGTATTAAGTAGACAACTAGATCCGGGCTTTGGTGCTTAGCAGGGAGAGATGTGCTAGAGATGCAAACCTGGGAATCACCACTGCATGGGCAGTGCAAGAAGCTGGGCACTGGTGAGGTCCTTCGAGAGAGTGTGGGTGGACAGGAGGGCAAAGGCCTGAGCCCCGATGCAGGCCAACATTGAGAGCAGCTATTGGTTCCTCTGTACCACAGGAACTGCTAAGACAATGCTGAGCCCCACCCTCAGGGCTCCTGATTTAATTAGATGGAGGGGACCTTGCTATTTAGTAAAAAAAAAAAAAAAAAATCCAGGGGGTGCCTGTGGCTCAACGGAGTAGTGTGCCAGCCCCATATGCCAGAGGTGGCTGGTTCAAACTCAGCCCTGGCCACAAACTGCAAAAAAAAAACCCTCAAGTAATTCTAATGTGCAGCCAAGATTGAGGACTAGTGCTCAGAAGGAAGAGAGCTTCAAACGGGGACTAACAAACAAAGAGAGGTAAGGAAAAGCCAGAGGACAGGGCCTAGAAGATAAGGGGAAAGGGAGTGGTCTGACTCTCCCAAGCCAGAGTAACAAATCAGTCCCAGGTTTGGCAAGGGGGTGGCCATCAGAGACCCACTTCCCTGCCATCTTTCCTGTGGCAGTTTTTGAAGTTCCAGGCCTGAGGCAGCTGGAAATGAATTGGCAGGTCTGGCCCTAGACATTCAATGGTGTAGAGGACTCCAAAGGCAGGGAGGGGAGCTCATGAATCCCCCACCTCCTGCCAGACTGAGAGATGGAGACTAGAATTTGCTCCTTTCATCCTTATCTGCAGGTTTGTAGCAGCTGCCCTTTCTATAAGAGACAGAGGGAAGTTTATTTGCACTCTTGATTTCAAAAAGAAACCCAAAATGTTGGAGAGCTCAAAGCGAAACTTTGAACTGGATAAATAAATCATTGTTTATGTCTTCTTTTATCTCTGCAAAGTTTTGGATGAAAAAAAGAGCAACTATTATAAAGCTGCTCCAAGAAGCTGCTTTTACAAAGCCTGGCCAGGACTATATCATTAGTGGCAACTAATGCAATGTTTCATGTTTAATTGCACAGATCAGAGAACAGAGAAGCCAGCTCCAAAGACAGTGTACCTGAAGGCAAATTAACCTTTTTGAGGTTTTGGTAAAGGACACCCAGGACCTGCCCAGCCCAATCCCATGACTGTGTCCTTTCTGTTAAGAGGAGACGGTGTCTATCATCTGGAAGCCCTGACGGTTCACCCCAGCTTCTAGGATAATAGGACAAAATCTGGATTGTGTTCTTAGAATGAAGGATAGAGCACATGTTAGGAGCTAGAATTTTGGAAGCAAAGGGAGGAGAGACAGTTCCAGCATTTCATGGAGACTCCTTCTTTTCTGCCCTTGAACCCAGCTGCCTCTTTGAGTCTGCTGTCATCATCCTCTGCCCCAAACCCACACAGACCCTAAGTTGTACCTTTACTAAGGATCCCTTGAGTGTCCCCAGCAGGTTGAGCAATCTCAAAGGCATGTGACCCCCATGTTCCTACTTACTCCCATTTCTCACACCAGTACATGCCCTCAAAGGCCCTCAGATCTGGGCTGGTTTGGCAACTGTTTGCTTGTCACAGTGACTCTCCAGAAGTAGCTGTAAGGCCAAAGACTTAAGGGATCAGAACTGACTTCTCCAGCCTGGCCCACCTTTACTAGAAGCACCTGTAGTAGAGGGCAGGTCTGTAGGCTGGAGGGATGCAGTGACTCCCACCCAGCCAGTGGCATGTTGCTGGGATCAGATGCATTATTTATGATGTGGTGTCAGCATGGCTCCCAGGCACCAGGGGAAATGGAAAAGGCACTCAGGCCAGCGCTGATTAAACTAAATATTTAAACAGGAATAAGGAATTGAGGCAAAATCCATTTTTCTTTAGTAATGCAGAAAGTGCCACAAATGACTTCAAGGCTGGGGACTTGGTAAACACAATCCAGACCATCGGCGAGGGCTGGAGGCCCTGCTCTGTGGTTCTTCTTCACTGTTAGCTCCCAGCTTCCTCCCTGGAGGAGATCTATAGGGTTTCAGGGATCTCCTCTTTCAGTAGAGGACAAGGGAGATAGAGAAGCAGAGGAGGGAGAGTGGGAGACACCAGAACAAACACAGGCCGGATGCCTGCCTTCCGCTGCTGTTTCTTTCCCCAGAGGCCTCCATCTCCCTGTTTCTAAAGATCACTTCTGGCTCAGTGCCTGTGGCTCAATGGGCTAAGGCGCCAGCCACGTACACCTGAGCTCATGGGTTCGAATCCAGCCTGGACCTGCCAAACAAAAATGGTGGCTGCAATCAAAAAATGGCCGGGCGTTGTGGTGGGCGCCTGTAGTCCCAGCTACTTGGGAGGCAGAGGCAGGAGACTCGCTTGAGCCCAGGAACTGGAAGTTGCTGTGAGCTGTGATGCCACGGCACTCTACCCAGGGAGACAGCTTGAGGCTCTGTCTCAAAAAAAAAAAAAATAAAATAAAGATCACTTCTATTGCATTTGATACCCAGAAGGAGTGTATTGGGATATCAGGCAGCCATGAACGTGAACCAATCCTCTTGTGTTGATTTTTCCTATCGCACCTGAGACAGGTCCCAGTCAGGAAGCCAACCTCCACCCACTGTACACAGACACAGGCTGCCAGGGAGCAGGGCCTTCTCTTTAGAATAGCCAAGACTCCAGATTTGTGGAGAGAAGAGATCTCAAAAGGAAAATTTTAGGTGGAAACAAATAGCTGTCACTTGGGCTGGCTTTTCCTGTGCTTTTTTCCCTCCCTGTGGGGCCTCTCACTTGCATTTCCACAGCAGTCCCCATCCCTGGCATGTAGGGATGTGTTTCTTCTCAGTCACATGAAAGAGTGCCCTTTTCCTCCTTTCCTCTAAGGACAGCTGAGACAGGCTGACATTTTCCAAATTAACTTTTATGAGAGCTTAGGAAAGAAAAGGAAATAATTGCAGAAAATAAAGATGCATAAGTTCAATTCGGTTCAACATTTATTGAGATTCTTGTGTTTAGTGCCACAGTCTGGGTTACTCTGATTGAGGAAATAGAGTTTTGGAACTCCAGGAGCTCACCATCCAAAGGAAGAGGCAGTCATGAACATACACGTATGGCAGTTTTTTGTTTTGTTTTGTTTTGTTTTTGAGACAGAGCCTCAAGCTGTTCTCCTCACAGCAACCTCCAACTCCTGGGCTCAAGCGATTCTCCTGCCTCCGCCTCCCAAGTAGCTGGGACCACAGGCACCCACCACAATGCCCGCCTATTTTTTTTTTTTTTTGAGATAGAGCCTCAAGCTGTCACCATGGATAGAGTGCTGTAGCATCACAGCTCACAGCAACCTCCAATTCCCAGGCTCAAGCGAGTCTCCTGCCTCTGCCTCCCAAGTTGCTGGGACTACAGGCGCCCACCACAATACCCGGCCATTTTTTGATTATAGCCGTCATTGTTGTTTGGCGGGTCCGGGCTGGATTCGAACCTGCCAGCTCAGGTGTACATGGCTGGTGCTCTAGCCCGTTAAGCCACAGGCGCCAAGCCTGTCCGCCTATTTTTTGTTTGTAGTTGTCATTGTTGTTTGGTGGGCCCAGGCTGGATTCGAACCTGCCAGCTCTGGTGTATGTGGCTGGCGCCTTATCTGCTAGAGCTACAGGCACCGAACCTTTTTCGTTTTTTTGTTTCCAAGACAGAATCTCGCTCAGTTGCCCTGGGGTTGAGTACTGTGATGTTATTGCTCACAGTAACCTCAAGCTCCTGGACTCAAGCAATCCTCTTGTCTCAGCCTCCCCAGCAACTAGCTGGGAGTACAGGCGCCTGCCATAACACCTGGCTATTTTTAGAGACAGGGTAAGGGGGTGTGGAGAGATGGTGCTGTGTGTGTCTAACTATTCTCAGGCTGTTCTCTAACTGTTCTCTGTCTCTACAAAAAAAAAAAAATAATAATAATAGTAAGTACCTTACCTGATAAAATGGCAGAGAAACGACATTTCGGATAGAAGGAACAGCCTATAGGAAGCGTAAACATGGCGTATGAGAGCCAAGGTTCAAGGCCAGACATAAAGGCATTAAATGCCAATATGATATAATAAGAAATATATATATATATATATATATATATATTTTTTTTTTTTTTTTTTGTAGAGACAGAGTTTCACTTTATCGCCCGTGGTGATACACACAACTCACAGTAACTCCAGCTCCTGAGCCTAGGCAATTCTCTTGCTTCAGCCCAGCCTCCAGAGCACCTGAGACTACAGGCACCCACCACAACACCTGCCTATTTTTTTTGTTGCAGTTTGGCCGGGGCCAAGTTTGAACCCACCACCCTCGGTATATGGGGCCGGAGCCCTATTCACTGAGCCACAGGCACCGCCCAATAAGAAATATATTTAGTGTTTATCCCAGGTTCCTGGTACAGATTTCCTAACATGTTTGGAATATTCTGAGTGATAGGAATTTTTTTTTATTCATAAAAACCCTGTTTCACACTGGAGTTATGATACTGAGGTGATTTAGGATCTGGGCCCCAGATACTCTTAGGAAGGGGTTGGGTGGTGCCTCTGGCTCAAGGAGTAGGGTTCCAGCCCCATATACCAGGAGTGGTGGGTTCAAGCCTGCCCTGGCCAAAACTGCAAAAAAAAGAGGAAGGAAAGATAGGAATTAACAGAAAGATAGGAATTTCAGCCCCACCCATCAACCTCTGGGAAGGTAAAGGTGATGAGATTATCTGAAAACTATAGATCAGGTGCAGTGGCTCACACTTATAATCCTAGCAATCTATTTAGAATATGCAAAACTCTCCAGATTAGACAAGAATCTCAAAGGAACAAAATTTCCTTTTGAGATCTCTTCTCTCCTCAAATCTGGAGGCTGACGTGGGTGGATTGCTGGAGCTCAGGAGTCCAAGACTAGTCTGAGCACTATAAAAAAATAGCTGGGCAGGGTGGCGCCTGTAGCTTACTGAGCAGGGCACTGGTCCCATATACCAAGGATAGCTGGTTCAAACTCGGCCCTGGCCAAACTGCAACAAAAAATAGCTGGGTATTGTGACAGGCACCTGTGGTCCCAGCTACTCGGAAGGCTGAGACAAGAGAATCACCTAAACCCAAGAGCTGGAGGCTGTTGTGAGCTGTGATGCCATAGCACTCTACCTAGGGTGGACAAAGTGAGACTTTGTCTCTTAAAAAAAAAAAAATTTTAGGTGGCACCTGTGGCTCAAAGGAGTAAGGCACCGGCCCCATATGCTAGAGGTGGCGGGTTCAAACCCAGCCTCAGCCAAAAAAAAAAAAATTATTTTTAATTAAAAAAAAAGAAGAAAATTAAAAAATATATAAAACCCCACTGGGCATGATGGTGGATGCCTATAGTCTCTGCTACTTGGGAGGATTACTTAAGCCCAAGATTTTCTGGTTGCTGTGAGCTATATGATGCTATGGCACTCTACCCACAGCAACAGAGTGAGATTCTGTCTCAAAAACAAAAAACAGGCTAGGTGCCTGTAGCTCAAGCAGCTAAGGCGCCAGCCACATACGCCAGAGCTGGCAGGTTCCAATCCAGTCAGGGCCTGCCAAATAATGACAACTACAACCAAAAAAATAGCTGGGCATTATGGCGGGCGCCTGTAATACCAGCTACTTGGGAGGCAGAGGCAAGAGAATCACTTAAGCCCAGGAGTTGGAGGTTGCTGTGAGCTGTGATGCCATGACACTCTACCCAGAGAGACAGCTTGTGGCTCTGTCTCAAAAAAAAAAAAAAAAAAAACCCAAACCTGAAACTGTAAGAAGACCCAGGGTGGCGCCTATAGCTCAAGGAGTAGGGCACTGGCCCCATACCACATACCGGAGGTGGCGGGTTCAAACCTGGCCCCAGCCAAAAAAAATAAAAAATTAGAATACTGTTGTGTTGGGTGGCGCCTGTGGCTCAAAGGAATAGGGCACTAGCCTCATATACCAGAGGTGTCAGGTTCAAACCCAGCCTCGGCCAAAAACTGCAAAAAAAAAAAGAATACGACCAAGTTGCTAAACATGTGCAGTTGTGGGGAGAGTGGAATGCCTTGGAGAGGCCATGGGAGCTCCACAGCCCTTCCCCTCAGAACTTGTCCTATGCATCAACTGGCTATTCTGTGTCCTTTATAATATTGTTTTATTAGTAAACCAAACTCAAAGCTGCTTTGGAAAGAGTCTTTCTAATCTATCCGATCAAGGTTTCGTATGCATTAAAAAAAAAAACCTCCGGGCGGCTCCTGTGACTCAGCGAGCAGGGCGCCGGCCCCATATACCGAAGGTGGCGGGTTCAAGCCCGGCCTCGGCCGAACTGCAAAACAAAAAAATAGCCGGGCGCTGTGGCGGGCGCCTGTAGTCCAAGCTACTCGGGAGGCTGAGGCAAGAGAATCGCTTAAG
>CAUYON010120703.1:0-11692 GCA_963573935.1 Arctocebus calabarensis
CAGAAGCCCTAAGAAGGGAAGAAGAGGAAGGGGAGAGAGAAAAAAGAAAGTAGTGTTCGTAAAAGAGTTACAAAACAGAAGAAAGGAAAAAGAAAAATACAATTGAAAATAGAAGAAAATAAAAATAACCTAAGGAAAAAAAGTGAAATAAAAAATTAATTATCAATGGCTCCTCCAAGAAAAGGATAAAAAAATCAACCTCAAAAATATTATTCTTGTATATATATAGAAATACACATCTGTATGTCTGTGGTAGATATCAACTTCAGTGAATAAATTCACAATGCAATATACTTTGTGGACACCAGATGGCGCTGTGAGTGGTTGCCAGGCTTATAGTGATTCACCATTTATTTTGTTAGTATGCTAACCACTCTATCTGGCCATTTGCCATTATTGGAGTTTCTCCAACAGTTTGCTTTCTAAAAGGTGCCCTACTTTGGGTGTTCTGCTCCAGATGGCACTCCCATATGACCTCCAAATTTGGTGTAGGAGTCCACATTTCACAAATCTCTCCACTCTGGTCTCACTTCTCTCGCAAACTGGCAACTGCAATCAGCTTTGGGAGAGGGGCTCCTGCTGCAGCTGTGGCTGTGGGGGAGGGGCTCACCTCTGGGAGTGCCCCGGCTCTGGGCGCCTCTGGGGACTGCTGCTGCCACTCTGGACTGCCACTTTTTTTCCACAGCTGAAGTGCAGGGGACCCTCTACACCAATTTCCCACAGCTCAGAGTGTCTCCTCCACATCCCAGTTCCCTGCACACCCTGCACGGTCAGACCTCACCAAGGATGGTACTGTAGGTCAATTACTCCCAATGGTCTGGGGAAAAGGTGTTTGCCATTTCGGACAATTCAAAATGTCTGTTTCCCGGCAGGATCCCCTCCCTTCAATTCTCCCTTGGGCTGCCTAGTCCTCTATGGCTCCAAGCAGCACCCCTTTCTGGTCACCAAACTCTGGAATCCACGCTTCAATGAAATTTTCATCAATTAGGTTATGTGAGTTGTGAACTGCTATTCTCCCTGTGGGAGGGGCCTGCTGCCACGTCTCCGCAGGGCAGGGGAAAAGTCTATAGCAGAGTCAGTGGTTTTGAGCTACACCTCAAATACAGCAATCCACCAATTCGCTGTGCTTCTCCAGCTGTCCATTCACACCACTAATTCACACCGGGCAAGATCCAGAGCTCCCTCCTTCTCACCTGGTGTCCTGCAAGAGATGGGCTATGCGACTGTCTCCACTGCCATCTTGCTCCACCCTCCGAAAATAATTGTCTTAATGCAACAATTAAAAAAGAGAGGTGAAGGCCATGTTAACCAGTCTGATGCAAGCATTCCAAATTGTAAATAAAATTAGCACATTGTACCCTATAAATGCATTAATGTACACAGTCATGATTTAATAAAAAAAGATTGAAAAACACTGGTCTAGAGTAATAATGCTTTATTTGCCATTTTCTCTTCCATCCATCTATCTATCCATCAATCCATCCACCCACCATCCAGTCCTCTTTTCCATATCTTGATTTCTTTTTCTGAACTCTGGTCTGCTCCATCTCTTCTTGTTCGATAAATTTTTGTGCATCCATGTTCTTAGGAATTGGGTATGCATAAATAAATAACTGCAGGCTCTTGCCAGGAAGGAATCATGGTTTACAGCAGTGTAACCCAAAGTGTGGGCCATGAACTGTTACTGTCTCTTGAGAAGAAAAGGATCTCGGAACAGACTATAAATAAATGTTATCACCAAGCTTTAGTCCAACTGGCATTTATTCCACAGCAAGACTTTCTTGACAAAGGAAGCTCTTTGTTGAATTACTTTCTGGAATAAGCCTCTTACCCATGAAGATTGAATCCTTTTCTAGAGACTTCTTGGAAAATAGATTTCATAATGAATGTCAAATCCAAAGGTCTACCTACATGGACTGCTGGGTTGAGAAGCTCCATCTACCCTTAGAGGTAGAAAGTAATGAGATCAATTACATTTGTCTGCCATGGGCAGAGTAGTGGCATGGTACAAGGAATTTGCTGATAATTTTTTTTTTTTGAGACAGCCTCAAGCTGTCACCCTGGATAGAGTGCTGTGACATCACAGCTCATAGCAACCTCCAATTCCTGGGCTCAAGTGAGTCTCCTGCCTCTGCCTCCCAAGTAGCTGGGACTACAGACGCCCGCCACAATGCCCGGCCATTTTTTTTGGTTGCAGCCGCCATTGTTGTTTGGCAGGCTGGTCTGGATTTGAACCCGCCAGCTCAGGTGTACATGGCTGGCGCCTTAGCCCATTGAGCCACAGGTGCTGACCTGGAATTTGCTGATAACTACATTCTGTTTACAGGCACTTAACATATGCCACTTTTTTTCTTGCTTTCACCTGGTTCCACCTAATGTCACCTGTCTGACTCAATTTTGCTTTTAAAGCAGTCTTTGTAACTCAGTATGGCTTGGCCTCACGGACTATTTATCTGTTACCTTACCCTGTTCAGAGTAGCTCAGTTCTCTGGTCTTGGCCGTTTACTTGGCTTTGGCTTGGACACACAAGAATATACACATAAGTTCATGGGCACTAGAACACTGTCTAGACAATGCTTCTCATCAGTCTTGGAGGCCTCTGAAGAATGGGGTTTAGAGGAAGAAAATTCCAACCTAGGGTATCTGTCTCCTGACTATTCCGTCACTATCACTTTTTCATTATATAATGCAGAAAAATATCTCCTGGACTTCAGATCTCTTTTTGAACATGGGGGTTCTTTTGTGGTAATGGATTCCCTCAATCACTTCTGCTTAGCTACAAACAAAAGTACTTGGATATCTGCCACATTCAATTATCCACATCAGTGTTGACAGTACTTCCTGTGATTAATTGAGAGATGAGTAACTATTTTCCCACAATCCTTCTGAGAAAATTCAATTATCAAGTGCTCCAGCCCTCTGTGGAAATGATTTTTTTTTCCCCTAGCAGAAAGGGAGACCCAGAGGGCTTCTGATGCAATAGGTTTCCCTGGAGCCTCAATTTCCCAGACTATGACATCTATCTTTGCACAGACTGAGGCGGTACAGGTTAAGCCCATGAAGGTAGAATCCAGGGAGGTTTTTTTTTTAAATCAGGGACTATCTTGGAATGGGGGGGTGACAGTGCTCTTGGGGCAATGAGAAGGAGGATCCTTTACTTTTTCTGCCCAAGGACCACAGTGAGTCAGAGTCAGAACCTGGAACCCAGGCTTGTGAAGATCTTGTGGGTCTGGGCATAATTTAGAGGCTAGATGTTAGTTGTAAGATGGATCCAAAGAATGGCTGATGCTGTTTCCCACAAAGCACAGCAGGTTGAGTCTATATGGGTATTTGGATGGAAAGATGAGTTCTTGTCTGTCTGTCTGTCTGTCTGACATCTGCCCACCTGCAGGCAGGTGGCCGGCTTTAGATTAAATGAATGTCTCCATTTGTCTGTTATTACTGCTGTAAACCTATACAGGCTGGAGTTATAGACAGCAGGAGGTTCCCATGTTGACATTCTTGCCTGACCTGTCATAAAATGTGCAGGAAGCATCATGGGGTGGGCATCTGACTTTGAGCATGGGACTGTAACCAAAATAACCCATCTGGCATGAGTTGGGGGTACTTTTATCTCTCATTCTGGGGACCCTGGCTGTCCATAAGGCTCCCCTGGAGGAATTATCAGCTCACAAACCTAGGATAGACAAGTTGAGTGTTAACTCCAAGAAAAAGGCAGCATCCAGAATACAGAGCTCAGGAGAATCCCAGATAAGGGTTCATATCCTAGTCCACTATTTTAGTAGCTGTGTGACTTTACACAGAAGAAGAAGTCACTTACCTTCTCTGAGCCCATTTTTACATAACATTAGTTCCAACAAAAATATTTCCAGCCAGGCACAGTGGCTCATGCCTATAATCTTAATTCTCTGAGAGGTTGAGGGAAGAGGATCCCTTGAGGTCAGGAGTTTGAGACCAGCCTGAACAAGAACAAGACCTCATCTCTACTAAAAATAGAAAAATTAGCCAGTAGTGGTGGTGGGCACCTGTAGTCCCAGTTACTTGGGAGGCTGAGGCAGGAAGATCACTTGAGCCCAGGAGTTTGAGGTTGCTGTGAGCTGTGATGACGCCACTGCACTGTAGCTGGGGTGACAGAGTGAGACTCTGTCTCAAAAAAATATATCATTTCCCTTGCAAGATGTACTTATTTAGCAGCTATTTATTGAGCAAGCTCTGTTGAGGATCCATGGATGTGATAATTTATATAAATACTATATTGACAGTTTGTTTTTCATACTGTCATGACATCACTTGGTTATTAAAGTGAGCAAGGGTCCAGATCATTTCTGGTCATAGTAGACAGATATCAGAATTTTACCAGCAGCAAAAAATTCATAATGTAGCCCCTTTCCACTGGTCACTCAAGTGTAAGCAAAGGGATTCCCAGATTCCAGGTTTTGGCATCCCTGAAGAAAATGGAGAATGGCAGAGGTAAAATCACAACTCAAAAGTTTCTTAAAGGTGCTCTTCATCAACACAAAGCAGGGCTCATTTAGGAATCACTATGAGATGTTACAGCTCAGATTAGACAGAATCATAGCTGCTTTTTCTGCTTTTCCTGTCTGACTGAAGGGCAGGGGCTGGGGTGTTGGATGAGAAGAAATATTTTTTTCTGAAAGAGGTTTGTGGAAAAAAGAGTATGTTAAAAGTTCAAGATACAATGAGATCATGACTAGGTTAAATGAACTGCTGGCTGGAGATCCCCTAAATCCAGGGGTTTTCATTTTCTTAGATGTATCAAAGAGAGTGAGACCAACTGAATAGTCTGAAAAAAAAAAGGTGAGTTTTGGGGCACATAGGAATGTGTGTCTGTGTGTGTGAGAGAGAGATGGAGGAAGAGAGAGAGAGAGATTAAATAAGCATCTCAGAAAGCAGAAGAAGAGTTAGGGCAACCAGTGGTGGAATGATTGACTATATTCCAGATGCAAATGTTAGTGTGTGTGGCTTCTCTGTGAGAGTTACGGAGTCTCAAGGCTGATGCCTTCGCCACCACCCCGAGGTTCACAGGTTGCCTGATACCAGGACAAACACCTGACTAAGAACTGTTCTAGGGTAGAACAGTTGTTGTGTGTGGCTTCACTACCACAACAGATTGGGGCAGGACTGCCAATTAGCCAAAATTCACAACCCAGTGTGAAGGGGATTCAGTTTTTGTGTGTGTGTGTGTGCCTGTTTGACATAAATCTTGAGCATCTATTATGGTATTTGGGGATGTGCATGGAAGCCTGCTGCAAAAATAAGGACTTTGGAATTAGATCCTTATTTTGTTCAAATCTTAACTCCATTATTCCCTTGCTGAGTGATGCTGGACAAATCAGTAAACATCTCAAAGCTCTGTCTTCTGATCCAAAAAAGAAAGAAAGAAAGAAAGAAAGGAATTCAGCTATATAATAATCCCTGCAGGCAATGTTTTTAAATTGTAATGAAAAATACATACCAAAATTTATTATTTTAAGTGTATGGCCCATTGGCATTAATTACATTCCTATGGTTGTGCAGCCATCACCACCATTCAGCTCCAGAACTTGAGATTAAGAGCACTAAGCATGTAGCACATTTAAGCCAATGCCTGAGTCCGCACTCAATCGGTGTTAACTCTTCTTATAGTGGGGATACTCAAATGGACAGAACAGGACCAGATTCATTTGGGTGCTTAAGTAGCACTTGACTTGTCTCATCCTCCCAGGTACTTGGGAGACAAGAGAATTGCTTAAGCCCAAGAGTTGAAGTTGCTGTGAGCTGTGACACCATGGCACTCTACTGAGCGTGACATAATGAGACTGTCTAAAAAAAAAAAAAAAGTTGATGAGTAAGATCTCTATAGTGAGATCTTTGCTGAAAATTGAAGTTGGAGGCTCTCAATTGGGGGTGATTTGGCAATGTCTGGAGCCATTTTTACTTGTCGTGACTTGGATGGGGAGAGCATTACTGGCGTCTAGTGAGTAGAGGAGGTAAAGAATACAAATATCCTATAATGTTCAGACAGCCTCATGACAAAAAATTATCCATCCACAAATAGTGCCAAGGTGGAAAAATCCTTTTGTAAACCAATGGAATTGGAGAAGGGAATGAATGAACTTTCAAGACCATCATTTAACGTCAGTTAAAGTGGCAGCTGGGTTTCTACCCAGTAAGGACAAGAGCATTACAGCTGAAGAGGTTGAGCTGGAGAGGGTCAGGCTTGGCAATGGAGGGTCACAGTGTTAAACAACAACAAGAAGAACCAACATCTACCAAGAATGTCCTACATGCCTGGTGCAGGTCATTTAGCTAGCAATCTTTAATGCCTTCCTTCACTAAGGAATTGGTGATATTTACTATCTATTGAGCACCTCTCATGTGACAGGTAAAGTGCTTATAGCATGTATCCTTTATTTAATCTTCACAGCAATGCCTCTGGCCTAGATGATCACCATCCATTATACGGAAGAGGTTAACTCCTCAAGGTCATGCTGCTACAAGCTGGTTAAACTAGAATCCCAGCCTATTTTATTTATTTGTTTACTTCTTGAGCCACAGGTGCCGCCCCTATTTGTTTACTTTAGGCTTGGAACAGTAGAAATTTATTCTCTTACCATTCTGAGGGCCACCAGTCTGAAATCAAGGTGTCAACTGAGTTGCTTCCTTTGGCATGGCATTGCAGGACTAACTGGGTATGTCTGAGAGTTTGGAGGTTGCCAAGGAAATTAAGTATTTCTGATTTAAGTGCTAATCTCCTGCTAATTCTTGGTTATCTTCTTGTCTACCTCATATACTCAGGCAATACTTACAAGAGGCATAAAATCTTCACGTGTGAATGTTTTGCCAGAGGCCTAGAAGGGTATTAAGATGGGCGTGATGAAGGGGGGATGGTTAGTGGGTACAAAAATATAGCTAGCTAGCTAGATAGAATGAACAGTATTAGCTAGCATACGAAGTGACTATAAAAAAAGAGTATAGTTTAATAAAACTAAAAGAGTGGAACTGGAGTGCTTCTAACACAAAAAAATGATAAATGCTTGAGGTCATGGATACCCCAGTTACTCTGATTGGATTAATACACAGTGTATACCTACAAAAAGAGTGAGTGTCTTATGGTACTCCTTGAAACTGAGTCAAACTAACTTCAGGCTCCTGCTCTCCTATCTGCCAATAATAGCTAATTTAATTGAAAAGTTCTCTACCCTCTAGCCATTCAACCCACTCCTGCTGACACTGTGTCTCTATACCATTCCTTGGATTTATACCCTGACTTTGACCCCAGTGCTGCTCACAGATTTCTCCTTGTTCCAGATTCTCATTCAAATATTTGGACCTAGGCCCTCCTATTTTTTTCTTTGCTTAGGTTGTTGTTTTAGCTCTGTAATCTCTTATTTCATCTCCTATCCTATTTGGCATTTGACCTCTGCTTTGGTCCCAAGATCTCTGGAATGAGCAGTATTGAAGCATTTGACCAGTCGTATGCTACTGTCTTGAAACTGAATCTCAAAATAACAGTGGGTAGTTCTTAACTAGGGCATGTTTAAGTGTCTCATTCAGAGTTACAAATTGCATCTCTTCCGCTCTCTACCTGGGACAGACGTCACTAATTGGTCACAGTTACTCCATTCTCCTTACTCACTAATGCTGCAGCCTCACAATTCTCAAGACACCATTCCAGGAAGTCACCACCACTCGGTGGCAATTTCAATGTGGGGTGGAAATGATTTCCCATGCCCACTCTTAACATCTTGACAAAAGTCACCTGTTCTTTCCACAGCTCAGGTATGTTGTGTAAACATGGGAAAGGTCAACCAATCAGTGTCCTCAGACTTAATCCTGGTCAGCCTGTTCAGTCTTTCAGGGTCAAGTCAGATTTTCTTCTCCCTGGTGGCTGCCATGTTTATCCTGGGCTTTCTGGGAAATGGCCTTCTGCTCTTGCTAATCCGGGTGGACTACTGCCTCCACAGACCCATGTACTTCTTGCTCAGCCAGCTCTCTCTGTTGGACATTGGCTTCCCCCTGGTCACCATCCCCAAGATGGCATTAGACTTTCTGCAGGGAGAAGGTTCCATCTTCTTCAGGGTGTGTGCAGCTCAGATCTTCTTCCTGACGCTCATGGATGTGGCTGAGGGCGTCCTGTTGGCGCTTATGTCTTATGACTGTTATGTTGCTGTGTGCCACCCCTTGCAGTATCCTATACTCATGAGAACCCGGGTGTGTCTGCTCATGGTGGGCTTCTCCTGGTTCGCAGGTGTGCTCAACGCCTCTATCCAGACATCCGTCACCCTGCACTTCCCCTACTGCACCTCCCGCGTCGTAGACCACTTCTTCTGCGAGGTGCCAGCCTTGTTGAAACTCACCTGTGCAGACACCTCAGCTTATGAGTTGGCGCTGTCCACCTCGGGGGTGCTGATTCTCCTGCTGCCTGCCGCTTTGCCTCCTTGCCACCTCCTATGGCTGCGTGTTGCAGGCCGTTGTGAGCATGCGCTCAGAGGAGGCGCGCCACAAGGCCTTTGCCACCTGCTCCTCGAACGTCTCTGTAGTGGGACTTTTCTACGGCACAGCAGTGTTCATGTACATGGTACTTGGTGCGTACCACAGCCCGCGGCTGGACAACGTGGTCTCTTTCTTCTACAGCCTTGTCACTCTAACACTCAACCCGCTCATGTACAGTCTGAGGAACCCCGAGGTGCGCGCAGCTTTCATCAAAGCCCTCGGCAGAGTTGGACTCAAGCAAAAGTGAGGACCGCGCAGGAAACTGCTGGCCTGTTCCCAGGGGTTCACCCTCCGAAATAGCTTCCTAAAGCTTCATTCCTGGCGTCCCAGGATAAGGGTCTGCTCAACTTCGCCAGAATACCATCCCTGGGGCCCCCAGGGGATTAAAGTTCCAATTTCTTCTTACAGATTTGAGGAAAGCAATGATAATATTCCCAGCTGTGTTTACTATATTCTTCCCTGGCTTTGTTCTACTTGCATGATGGGCCATCCTAGATTGTAATGTTGGAATATTCATGTTAGTGAATTAGTAATTACAGAAGCAGAAATCAAAGAAATCTTATGGCCCTGACAAGAGTGCAGCCATTTGGGGAAACAGCTGTTGTGAAGGAGCAGGCCAGAAACCAAAGTTCATGTTCACAGCAAATCCTCTATCCAATCTCTGGAATGCTTCAAGGCCAGTGTTCTTGGGAAACAACAGAATATAACTTTCATTTTGGCCTTGGCTGGTGGTCAATTAAGGGAGTTACTACTAGATTTGCTCTGAGGGCAAAAATTAGTTCCTCTGAAGAAGGGATGATGGCTTCTGGGAACCCCACTCCCATATTCAACCCTTCTGATAAGGGATAATAAAAGCCCCTTGAAACTATGTGAGAGCTGAGCTGGCTCCTGGTCAGACCCCACTCTGCTCTTTTTTCTTTTCTTTCTTTGCTAGTAAAGCCTTCCCGATACCTGGACTGGCCTCCTGTCCTTTAACAGACCTTTCCTCTAGACCTTACCTCTAATTCCCTCACATTTGTTGAACATGTTGATCTCAGTTTTAAGTTTTTTTTTTTTTTGAGATGGAGCCTCAAGCTGTCACCCTGGATAGAGTGCTGTGGCATCACAGCTCACAGCAACCTCCAATTCCTGGGGTCAAACAAGTCTCTTGCCTCTGCCTCCCAAGTAGCTGGGACCACAGGCACCCGCCACAACGCCTGGCCATTTTTTGGTTGTAGCCGTCACTGTTGTTTGGCGGGCTGGGCTGGATTCGAACCTGCCAGCTCAGGTGTTAGTGGCTGGTGCCTTAGCCTGCTGAGCCACAGGCGCCGAGCCCTCTGTTTTAAGTTTTATTTATTTATTTTCAGACAGGTCTCACTCTGTCATCCAGGCTAGAGTGCAGTGGCCCCATTATATCTTCCTGCAATCTCACACTTCTGGACTCAATAGATCCTTCTCCCTTAGCCTCCCCAGTGGCTGGGACGAAAAGTGCCTGCACCAGGCCCAGAAAATTTTTCTGTTTTTGGTAGAGGTGGGATTCCTTAGACTATAGATAAAGAGGTTGAGGGTGGAGTGACAAGAGGGTCTCCCTCTGGCTCAGGCTGATCTCCAACTCCTGACCACAAAGGATCTTCCCATTTCCAACTCCCAGAGTGGTGATCCAGCCCATCACATCCATCAATCTTCTTTTGATGTTTCATGTAGGTCAGGGTAGCTTTGCCTCCCTATCTGTTTTATATCCCATAATAGTGACATTCACTTTCTGCTACACTCTATTTATCCATTCATTGAAATAATTATTTTTATATGTGTCTTATAAATTTTACAAAATAAATAGACTTTTATAAAATATCTTGTGGGGGTTGTTACCTATAACTTGTTCAAACTATGAAAAGTGAGGTAAAGGGAAATAAGGTAAAAGTGAGGTAAAGGGTAAACAAGATATTATGACAAATTTCTGATTATAATTCCTACATAATTGTCTAAAGAGACCCAGAATTGTCTTCTGGATTTCTATCTGCAAAAGACTCTTTAGAAGTGCCAATTGATATCACTTGAGAAACACTGAGGGAAACTTGAAAATAGCCTGGTGTGACATTATGAATGGATTTGAGAATGTTTTCATATTCTCTGTGTGCTGCCTGCAGTGACCTCAGGAGACTCCTTTGCCTTGCAGAAGTCTATTTCTGTCCCCTTGCTGCAGGCTTGGTGGTCTTTCTCTTAGTCCAGTCCTGTTCAAGAGAAATGTGCTCCATCTCAGCCAAGAAGACAATTTCTGCTTCCCAACCCTATAAGTTCATCCCCAGCCAATCAACAGACTCACTTCCCTATCTTTTGGTTCACCAAGCCACCATAGAAACCATGTCCCTAAATTCTCCAGGAGGTGGAATTAGGAAATTTCTGCCATCTTTCTTTTTTAAATTTTTTTGTTTATTTTATTTATTTTATTTTTTTATTAAATCATAGCTGTGTACATTAGTGCAATCATGGGGTATAGTGTGTGAGCTTCATATACAATCTGAAATATTTTCATCCAACAGTTCAACATAACCTTCATGAAATTTTCTCGTTTATTATGTGAAAACATTTGTGTTCTGCATTTAGTAGGTTTCACCTGTCCCTTCTAAGATGCACCATAAGTGTGGTCCCATCATTTACCTGCTCTCCACCCACTCTCCCCCTCCCTCTTCCCTCCCTTACCCCTTTCCCCATATTTTTGTACTATAATTGGGTTATAGCCTACATATGAAAGCTATAAATTAGCTTCATAGTAGGGCTGTATACATTGGATACTGTTTCTTCTAATCTTGAGATACTTTGCTAAGAAGAATGTGTTCCAGCTCTATTCATGTAAATATGAAAGAGGTAAAGTCATCATCTTTCTTTAAGGCTGCATGGTATACATGTACCATAATTTTCATCCAAAAGTTCAACATAACCATAACCATGGTATACATGTACCATAATTTGTTAATCCATTCATGGATCGATGGGCACTTGGGCTTCTTCCATGACTTAGCAATTATGAATTGGGCTGCAATAAACATTCTGGTACAGATATCTTTGTTATAATGGAATTTTGGTCTTCTGTGTATATACCAAGTAAAGGAATTATAGGCCACTCTGGTTTAAATTAAACAATGGACCATCCTTCACTACAGAAATAGCACAAATGATAGCTAAAGCTTTGGATAGTACCGGTGGAAGCTATATGTGA
>CAUYON010120704.1:0-30742 GCA_963573935.1 Arctocebus calabarensis
AAAAAAAAAAAAAAAATACAGTACTGGGACCTGATCAAACTAAAAATCTTCTGTATAGCCAAGAACATAGTAAGTATAGCAAGCAGACAGCCCTTAGAATGGGAGAAAGTATTTGCAGGTTATGCCTCCGACAAAGGTTTAATAACCAGAATCTTCAGAGAACTCAAACATATTAGCAAGAAAAGAACAAGTGATCCCATCTTAGGATGGACAAAAGGTTTGAAGAGAAACTTCTTTAAAGAAGATAGGTGCATGGCCTTCAGACACATGAAAAAATGCTCATCATCCTTAATCATCACAGAAATGCAAATCAAAACTACTTTGAGATATCATCTAACTCCAGTAAGATTAGCCCACATCACAAAATCCCAAACCCAGAAATATTGGTGTGGATGTGGAGAAAAGGGAACACTTATGCACTGCTGGTGGGAATGCAAATTAATACGTTCCTGTTGGAAGGATGTTTGGAGAGTCCTTAGAGATCTAAAAATAGACCTACCATTCAATCCTATAATTACTTTACTAGGTATATACCCAGAAGACCAAAAATCACATTATAACAAAGACATCTGTACCAGAATGTTTATAGCAGCCCAATTCATAATTGCTAAGTCATGGAAGAAGCCCAAGTGCCCATCGACCCACGAATGAATTAATAAATTGTGTTACATGTATACCATGGAATACTATGCCTCTTTCATGTTTATATGGATGGAGGTGGAACATATTCTTCTTAGCAAAGTATCTCAAGAATGGAAGAAAAAGTATCCAATGTCCTCAGCCCTACATGAAGCTAATTTAAAGGTTTCACATGAAGGCTATAACCCAACTAGAGTACAAGAATATGGGGAAAGGGGCAAGGGATGGGTGGGGGATGTTGGGGTGAAGGGAGGGTAATTGGTGGGGCCACACCTATGGTGCATCTTAGAAGGGTATAGGCAAACCTTACTAAATACAGAATACAAATGTCTTCATATGATAACTAAGAAAATGCCCTGAAGGGTATGTTAAACAGTTTGATGAAAACATTTCAGATTGTATATGAAACAAGCACATTGTACCCCCTTGATTGCACTAATGTAAACACAGCTATGATTTAGTAAAAAAAAAAAAAAAAATAGGCTCAGTGCCTGTGGCTCAATGGGCTAAGGCGCCAGCCACATACACCTGAGCTGGCAGGTTCGAATCCAGCCTGGCCTGCCAAACAACAATGACAGTTGCAACCAAAAAAATGGCCGGGCATTGTGGCAGGCGCCTGTAGTCCCAGCTACTTGGGAGGCAGAGGCAGGAGACTCACTTGAGTCCAGGAATTGGAGGTTTCTGTGAGCTTTGATGCCACAGTACTCTGTCCAGGGTGACAGCTTGAGGCTGTGTCTCAAAAAAAAAAAAAATATAGTGACTAATTCTCACATAAATTGGATTTAATTTTGACCAAAGTATATTACTTAAACATTAATTTTTAATTCAATTATTTAATATATTGTTTAGGATAGTGCATCCTCATTTATAAGTGAAATATGTTTGTAATTTCCCCCTTTATAAAAATAAATTTTCTCCAATTTTAATATCAGGTGTATCCAGATTAAGTAGAATGATTTTGAAGTATTTCTTCTTTTTCTATTGTCTATAAGATTTTGCATGATCTGTTTTTTTTAATTATCTTTTACTTTTAATTATAAATATTAGTTGTCTATTTCTTGAGACTTTGGGAAAAAAATAGTGAGAAGAAGTTAACTGATGACTCCATACTAAACCTCAGAGTCAAAGCATTCCACAATAGACACGTTCTTATTTGACAATGTGAATGTTACTTTCTTTGCATTATTATTATTGCTTAATATTTTGATGCAGCAATCATCTTATTTCTTTTCTGAATGTATTTATCTTTGTTCTATCTTCATGAGACTTTTGTTTCTAGTCCTTATCTTAGACATTGTTATTGTCATTACATTTTAAGCCTTTTTAATTTCATGAAGACAAAAAGTGGAAACCTAATAAACACATGTATATATAAAAAAAATAAATAAAAAGAAAAGAACTCAAATTAGACCTCCCATATGATCCTGTAATCCCATTACCAGGCATCTACTCAGAAGGAAAAAAAAAATCCTTTTGTCATAAGGACATTTGTACTAGACTATTTATTGCAGCTCAATTTACAATTTGCAAAATGTGGAAACAGCCTAAATGCCCACCAACCCAGGGATGGATTAATAAGCTGTGGTGTACATACACCATGGAATACTATACAGCCACTAGAAGGATAGTGACTTGAGGGAAGGAAGGGAGGAAGTGGGGGAAGCTGGGGGAAAAAAAGGATAGTGACTTTATATCTTTTGTATTAACCTGGATGGAGGAGGAAAACATTCTTCTTAGGAAAGGATCACAAGAATGGAGAAGTAAGACTCTAATGCACTCCATTCTAATATGAAGGCAGTAGATGAGCTAATGCAAGGGTGGGTAGGAGAATGAGCAGGTGGAGGGGGAGGAGAGAGGAGACTGGAGGTCACGGTGTATAGCACACCTCTTGGAGGCAGGACAATCATAAGAGGGACTTGATCTAACAAATGCAAGCAGTGTAAACTAATTCTTTGTACCCTCAATGAATCCCAAACAATTAAAAAAAAACTGAAGGATGTTCTAAGTGTGGTGTGGTGTCAGTCATCTGCACTGTATTTTCTGGAAGAGTGTGTCCCAAAGCTGAAGAGTGAGCACCCCATCAGCTCATCAAGGTGCCATGAGTCAGCTCAACCACCTGGGCTCACCACATCTATGCCCCCAGCTCCAGAACGTGCTGGGTAGAAGTGCTTGCCCGACCCCACAGTAAACATCTGCAGCGCAGCTAGGAGATAGGACTTCCCACCTCACCCCACAGCACATCTGGGCCTGTGAGTTTCCAGCTCTGTGACTTCTGGTCTGGACCAGTGTATCGCCTGTTGCTCACCCCTGGCTGCTATGCAGACCCGTTCTCTGATCGCTGGGACCTCTCTGTGGACCTTCCACCCCAGCAAAGTCCCTACCCTTCCAGACTCTTAAATTAAGAGGGGTCTGAGAGCAATCCAAGATTCTGGAACCCCCCCAAAAGTCAGGCTATTCTGAGCCCAAACCAGCTGAGGTTTGTCAGTCACCACCAGACACCCTCCTTAGCTCCCTCTGTATTCATACCTTTGTTTTTTGTGCAAAAATGAAGGTCTTGGGTGAGCAATGTGAAGCACCAGGTTCCCCACTCCGACAGATGCCCTCAGCCGCTGCCGTCCCTGAGTCACAGCAAGGTGTGATTCATCCTGCGCTGACCCCAGCCCCTCCCTTGAGGCTTCACAGGTCCCTGCCTCACAACCTTCCTGCGGGTCCACAGCCAAGGCCTCCTCTGGTCTCCCACACCGCCTCCTAGTTAGCCCAGGGCCTGACAGCACCAGGAGCCCCCTGAAACACCTGTCAGTGATGGAGCCCACACTGAGAGTCTGCCATGGGCACAGGAGGCCCACAGGACAGTTCACACCTGCCCCAGCATTCAGAGTCCATCTCTTCCCTGCCCAGACTATCCTTCCAGACATGTCTCTTCTTCTAAACCTCACTGGACAGCCTGGTGTCCAGCAAAGATGCCCTAGTTATGAAAAATTTCCCAAAACAGGAAGATAAGTCAAAACATATGCCTGATGCACCTCTGAAAGTCATATCAGCATTGGTCTGGCAGATCTGTGGGAGGGCGATTGTATCCTCTAGGGGAGGCAATGCCCTGGTTTTTAAGGTATATCTGCAAATTCCTTGCTAATCCTTTCTCCAAAGAGAAATGTAATTCCACTCACCTTGAGTGTCCATACCTAGAGATTCACACCTAGTGACAAGATGTTCCTTCTGAGATTAGGTTCTGAAAGGCCACGGCTTCTGTCTGGGCCCTCCCTGTCCATCATACCCTGGGTGTCGGGGGGCTGCTGTGTGGTGTTCGCAACCTGCAAAGAGGCCCCCCATGTAGAGGGGATGGAGTCTTCTGCCAACAGCCACTGAGGAAGGTTGGAAATGGATTCTCCAGCTCCCTCCGAGGGCTGCCCCAGGCTGACGCCTTGGCTCCACCTGCGTGTGACACCCTCAGAAACTGTGTAAGAAAAGAAACGCTTGTGGGTTTAGGCTGCTGAGCTTTGGGGTGATACGTTAGGGTTAAGGTGGATACCTACATTGTCTGACTTACATCTATGTTGATTAAGGACCAGACACCATAAAGTTCAATGTTAACTTGCTGACCATTGACAGACCACAGTGAGCTCTGCCAGCGGAGTAGCTCTTCTCAGAGACAGTGGCTCTGCTGCCCTGTTGGACGTTACACAGCCTTGTATCTGATTTTATCATCTTATTCTATAAATCACTGATTGCACTGAACTCAATTTTTCAAATCTTTTGAACAAGATTTTTCATCCTGGTTCCCTCATTAATTAAATAAATAAACATTCCATCTCCAAAGTTTTGTGTGTGAGCCACAATTAACGGCGCTTTAGAATTACCTTCAGCATCATGTCCTTCTATTGTCCGCACTTGCAGACACAACTCCCTCCCCATTCCACTGCTACTTGTGCTGCCAGACCCACTCTGGCCCTGGAAGGAGCAGCCTCCCTGCCCATGTCTCCTTGGCACTTACTGTGGGCACACCTTAGAAGAGGCCTGCTAACATAAAGGAGTCACTCTCCAGGAGCCGCCTCTGCATGCACCACACCAAAGAGGAAATATGGAGCCTCAACTTGGGAAGAACTTGAACCTGAATCATGCGAAAAATGGAAGGAGAAAAAGGCATCAAGGGCAGAGGGGCATAGAGGAGAGTGTGGACAGAGAAACGGGTGCAAAAAGAGGCCAGGGCAGAGCAAGAGGCCAGGGCAGACTGGAGGTGGCAGAAACTCCTAATGGGAAATGCCCTGCATCTGGCCAGGGCAGGGCAACTTCTTAAAGGACAAGCTCCGCCTTGAGCAGTCAAGATTTTCATGAAGATACAGAGAATGTTTCACTTGTCTTCCAATCTACTCCCTCACTCCTAGGACATAATACATAAATACTTGTTAAATAGTAAGTTCACTAGTAAATCCATGTCTCCAATGTGGTCATTCGTGTACACAGAGGGTGCCAAATAAATGTATACACATTTTTTTTTTTTTTTGCAGTTTTTGACCAGGACTGGGTTTGAATCCGCCACCTCTAGCATATGGGGCTGGCGCCCTACTTTAAGAACAGAAAAAACTGTGATTAAAATTGTGATAATATAGACCAATAAAAAAAGATGAATACAAGTCACACTGAGCACCACTCATAATTTCAGAAGTCAAATATGTTTTCACAATTTTAATAGTTTTGTCCTTTCTTAAAATATGTATACATTTTTGTCACCCTTTGTATTAAATAAAAACAAGTGTCTTATAAAACCTTTTTCTCAAAATGTCCCATAAGGTATCATGTTTTTGTGCCTCTAAGCCTTTCTCATCCATATTTGCACTATCCCTTTTCTCTCTTCTCTCGTCCCAAAGCTCCCACAGGCTACAGGAACCTGTGTCCATCAGCTAGCTCCTGCTGTGTAACAAGTCACCTCAAAGCTCAGTGGCTGTCTATGCTTACCATTACTGCTGTGACACATTGCCTCAAATTTAATGTCTTAAAACACTACAAATTTATTCTCTTACAGTCCTGTAAGTCTAAAGTCCAAAATGAGTCACCTGGGGCTAAGATCAAAGCAGTCACAGAATGGTTCTTTTTGAAGGCTCCAGGGGAAAGTTCATTCCTTGCCTTCTGGCTGATCACGCCAATCTCTGTTGTCACATCTTGTCTTCTGATTGGCCTTCCTGTGTCATCTTAATAAGGACCCTTGCAGTTATACTGGGCCCACCTGGATAATGCAGAATATTCTCCTCATCTCCAGATCCTTAAGTTCATCACATTTGCAAAGTCCCCTTTACTGTATAGGGTGGCGACAGGGTCCAGGGACAACTGTGTGTGAGAGTGGACATCCCCCAGCCTGCCGCAGAGGCTCACAGCAACAGCCATGCACTCCACTCACAATGTGGGCATTGCCTGGTCCAGGCTGAACTGTGTATCTGCAGTTTGCTGCTGGGTCCACTGTGGTCTGGCGGAGGGGAGGACAGCCTCAGCAGGGCAGCTCCCATCTGCTCTGGGATGTTCCCTCCACAGGGCATGGGGGGGCGCTGAGAGTTGGAGCAGAGGCATCGAGGCCATGGCCTTGGGAAGGGATGACACCATTCCTGCCTCCTTCCATTGGCCAAAGCCAGGGACAAAGTCGGATCAGATTTCAGGGGAGAGGAGACAGAAGATGAGGTCAGGTGCAAAGGTCATCTCTACCATGTGCTGTGGCAAATGTCCAGCTGTGCAGTACCTTAAACTCATTGCATATTACTGAGTACCTGCAAGGGGCTGGGCTTGCAAATAGGCAAATGGTCCCAGGAGCCCAAATGACTGAAGACCCTAATGCAGCCACGTGTCCCCTCTGCTCCACCCAGGACGTGCACTGGCTCCTCCTCTATCCCCGCCCTGTGCACAGGGGTGGGGGGTGGGGACTTCTGCTTGAGAGCAGCTCCTGGTCCCTGTCCTCCTAAGCAAACCATCCAGGCCCAAACGAGTCCAACTTCACGATCCAAGACGTCCTCCCTCCCCCAGGGCAGCACAGGTGGATTCCTGCTCCGCCCCAACTGCTGCCCTGTGGCCAGATGCGAGAGATGGCTGTGCCCAAGACCAGGTCTGTGTGCACCTGGCCTGGAGACCTGCCCTTGCTTGTCAGCAAGCACTGTGGTGGTCAGGAAAGCATTTTGTTCTTCCTGTCCCTAGGGCATTAGGCACACAAAGGCTACACATGTGTTCTTGATGTAAAATAAACATCTAGACCAAACTAGTTCTCTACTTGCTAGAGCAAGTCATCCTGGATATTTATACACACACTTCATTGTTACTTTATTCACAACATCTCTCTTTCTCTCTCTCTCTCTTTTTTTTGTTTTTTTGGTAACTATTTACTTTGATAAATAGTTTGATAATTTCAAACTTAAAGAAAAGTTGGAAGAATAGTACAAGAAACTACCCAGATTCAGCAGCTAATTACATACTGATTTTCAATAAAGAGAAAGATGTTTCTTGGACTGTTTAGGAATAAATTGAAGAAATATCCCTTTGTTTACTGCTAATTACTTGAACATGTAATTCGTCAAATGAGGACAATTTCTTGCATCAGAAAATACTTAATGGATACAATGTTACTACTTAATGCAGAGTCAATATTTAGAGTCCATCCATGGTCCCTGAAATGTTCTTTTATACAATATTTTTCAATCAATGTACATTTTTAGACCCTTAATTACTAAATGCATACCTTCACTGATAGACTGTTATAAGTGAAATCTGTCCCCCTTTTACCTGACAGAGCAGGTGAGCACAGCCCTGACTGGGTAATGTAGCTTGATGCGAGAGATATGGAAGTTCAAATAACAATATGGGTTCCTTGACCTGTAATAAACCCAACAGAGAAAGATGGAACTGGCCTTTACAGTGCCAACCCTTCCTGCAAGCCTGAAGTCTCCTCTCCGGGAAACAGGAGGATTCAGGTAAAGGCAGGAGTGACATTATTCCAGAGGTATCTGTGGATGACCCACACCCAGTGCATCGGTCCCTGTGCCATTACCAAGGCTTGCTTTAAGGCAAAAAGATAAGGTCCCAGCACGTTTCTGTACCATCAGGAGAGAGAAGCAGAGGGGTGAGGAGGTGGCTGGGCTATCTCCAGGCACCTTGGGGATGGGAGAATGTGTTTCCCACTTCAGTCCAGGAAACAAAACTTTTTCTCTAGAGTTGCTGGTTACTGGGAATCTTATTTACTTTATGAATATGAAGTCATTGTTAAAAGATTTAAAAGCATGGGAAAAGTGGGGAGGGCTGCGTTTGGCCAGAAATGGTGCTGCTGCCAGGTCATATAACCTTCTGTGACATTCCATGTGGGAGATGCATTCACCCAGGGTAACCTCAGAGAGAGGCAGATGGAAATTACCTCATCAGTGGGAAAACCTGTCAGACCCGAGATGCCATTGGTGGGAGGAAACACATTACAGAAGTGGGGTGCCTGGGGCATTGCTCAACAGCTGGGAGGAGGGCAGATTGACAGCACTGCCCGAAGCACAGGGGCTGATGAGAAAGAACAGTGGCTGAGCCCCGTAGGCCTAGGAGGCCGTCCTCAGCAGGGTGGCTCTACCTGGCTCATGGCACCCAGGACCATGTCACTTCAGAGACACCCTCAATTCACCACCACCAGGGGGCTTATGTGATTTGTCCTGACTCTGAGATTGTAGTGAAAGGAGTGAGGAAAATGTCTGAAAATGAAACCACAATGAATTCAAGATGTATGTGGCCATCCTGCTTGTCAGAAAGAGCTCTGTGACGTAAGATTCGCCCCAAACTGCCTTAGGAGTCACAGATGACCATTCGCACTGGGTTGGGAGGGATGGAAGGAGACCGTGGTTCCGGTGGGGCCAGGAGCACGGGTTCCCCTAAGCTTTTCCTCAGCACTCTGCTCCCTCAGCATCTGGACCTTCTCCGACACCTTCCAGCCTGTGGAGGGGAACTCTGCGGGATCATAGAAGCAGAGGGCCTCTGCCAGAGGCGAAGAGGGACAGGGGCCAGCCTGAACCCTTTCTGACTCTAACTTTTGACCTGACAGCTTTTCTGGGTAGTTCACAGCCTGAACCAGGTCATCAAACTTCTGTGAAGAGCAGACAGTAAATATTCCAGGTTTGGGGGAGTCATTCCGTCTCTGCTGTAACTAGCCAACTCTGCCATCGCCTTCAAAGCAGCCTAGGCTGTCTGTAAGCAAATGGTGTCACTGGGTTCCAATAAAACCTCATTATGCACACTGAGCTTTGAATCTGATAAAGGTCTTGAGTGTCACACAATATTAATCTTCTGATCTTTTTTTCTCAAATCGTCGACAAATGTAAAAGCCACAGGCTGTACACAAACAGGTGGCTGGCCAGACTCATCTCGAGAGCCATATTTTTCCACCCTCTGGTCTAAACACCCCAAAAGATTATGGAATCCAAAGCCACAGGATTCCACTGAAGGACCACAAGCACAAGTAAAAGCAGCTCTGTCTAAAAGGAAAAGAAAAGCAGAAAATGTTGATTTTTCCCTTAAAACCCATTCCCCCTCCATATACAGGCTAATTCATTCGTTCCCCACCAGCTGCAGCAACCAAAGTGGAAACAGCCAAATCCCAACAGCCACAGGAGCTAACATTGAGAAGGCTTCTTAGCACCTTCCTGGAGCACCTCCCTAGATCCTCCCACAGCCAGTGGGGTAGGGACAGAGGAGGAGCTGGGGTGTAGAAGGATAAGGAACTCACCCAAGACCTCAGAGTGGCAGAACTGGCATTTGGACACAGCTGGTCGGGTCTCAGCCTCTATGTTGTCTCCACTGTGACACCTGCATGAAAGTGAAGCAGCAGAGCTGCAGGTGGGGGACAGAACACATGGCCAAGGGACCTTAATGTTAAATTTATCTAAAACCAGGCAGATTTGCACCAACCGCAGAAATAAATGCAGGCCATGAGGTTCTTGCCTAAGAATTGAAAAGAAATGACCACGGTGATTATCTCCTTTTGAGAATGCATTTTTAAGGGAGTTGGAATTCCGAACTGTTCAAGTTTTTATTTCTTTGGACTTGGCATTGACTACCAAGAGAATGCGTCACTGTTCATCACTTTCAAAAATAAGAGTTTTAAGCATCATGGAATTGTTCCGGATGAAGCAACAAACAAGTGGCTGGGCCAGGACTGGGCCCAGTAGCCTGAGATTGCACTAGTAGGTGGCGCTGGCACCGTGAGCCACACCTGGAGGGCCCTGACTGGAGAGGTTGGGACAAGCTTTGAGGAGGGTTTCTGTGTGGGGAGGAAGGAAAGAGACAAAGGACCCTGAGCCAAGGGTATCTCACGGCAGTGCAGGCCTCCACCAGCTGCTGAGGCAGATGTGCATCTCACACTAGGTGAGCCGTCAGGCCAGCTGTACTCAAGCCCTCACATATGCCCTGAGTCCACCCACTACCCCCACCGCACAGCCCACATCACAGCCTGACCACGGTTCTGCCGAGCACTGCAAGGGCTCCCTGCACTGACCCTGAGTGTGCCCTCCCACCTCCAGGCCCCACTTAGGGACCAGAGGGAGCCTACTACATGGTTGGGACAGTGACATCCCTCATTAAGGTCCCAAGAAAGATGAAAAGGTCCTCATCCTTACCCAAGGTATTTGTGCACTCTGCTCCCATACCTAGAACGCTGCCCTGCCCACACCCTGTCCCCCACATTGGGATTCCCCCAGCCACCTCCCTCGGGGCAGCTCCTTGATCCTCTTCAAATGATCAATCTCGCTATCTTCCTGTCTCCCATCAGCGTGTAGCCTCCAGGAGGCAGAGACGCTGGTCCTCCTGCCCACCAGCAGCCTCTGCATCCCTGTGCACACACGCGTCCACACACATGTCCACACGATACAGGTCGCAAGTGCCAGGAGTCAGTGCTGCCCAGCAGCAACTCTCCAGCAGACACTCTGCCTATGTTCCCTCTGCCCTCAGGAAGGACAGTACTGTCCCAGGACTGAGCAGGAGTGCCCACAGGCGCCTTCTGGATGGCACAGCCTGATTCTGCCCCCTCCCTGCCTCCTTCCCATTCTCTGATCTCTGCTTCCTGGAGTCACCTCCCTGGTGAGCCACTTCGCACTACTCCAAACTCAGATACTTGGAGGACACCCACACCTTAGCGTCCAGCTCAGTGGCTAGCAGGAGGTGGAGGGGTGCTATGGAGTTGTGGTCTAATGTCAGCCTTGGATCATTGCTTGTGTTGGCCTCTGGCATTGGCCACTGTGCACGTCCTGGGCGATGGGCATACAGTGTCCTCCAGGTTGGGAGACCGAGGTCCAGTAGAGCTGGGCACTTGCCTGGGCCCATCACAAATGTTCACCATGTCCCTAACCACCACATGCTTATGTCTCTTGTTGGTTTTTATTTGCAGGGAGTAGTTGGGGCGCATTACTGCTCACTACAAATTGAGGGAGGTAAATATTTTCTAAGGGGTTCCTGTAAGGAAGAACGTGTGCCTGGCATCTCTGCTTCTGGTCCTCATGCAGTGACTGAGTGTTTGGTGCAAGGGGGGCTTGGAGGCCACTCTGTGTTGTTGTGTGGTCACTTGAGGCTGGAACCAACTTTCCATCAAGGGCTATAGAATGATGCCGCTACTTCACTGTCATACACCAGGCCTGCTGCCTTCTGCTGCCACATCCCACTCCCACCCTGTCTTTCCTTCCAGAACCCCCACTTTCAGGAAGATTTGATGGTTATTTGCCAATTTAGTTCCAGGGTCAGGACCTTAAATTTAAATTTGGCTTGAAATTTTTAGGCTCCACCTTTTGGCAAAGGACCATGGAAATGACCTTTGGTCCACCCAGCCCTGTGCTTTTAGAGGGATTTGCTGATGCGTCGTTGATCTCTCTGGGGCTGCCAGTGGTGGGAGCCCCCTCAGCTCAGCACCACCCATCACATTTGCTGGCACCCAGGCACACCTCTCATCTCACCACAGAGCATTCTCCTAATTTTCTCTAGAGAAAAGCCTTAGGGCAGTGGTTCTCAACCTTCCTAATGCTGTGACCCTTTAATACAGTTCCTGTGGGTTATGATCCACAGGTTGAGAACCTCTGCCTTAGTGCTTTTGAGTAAAATGTTCTCTCTATAGTTTTTATTTAAAAAGGTTTTCTTTCTTTCCTTTGCCATCGAAGCCACTGGGACACTCACATTGGACAGCACCGCTCAGGCACAGTGACAGTCAGCAACTCATTTAACAGGACCAGCTCCTGCTCCTGCTCAGGCACTCAGGACGGTCTTCAGTAAATCTTGATCCTGCAAACAAAAGCAGATGTGCTGTCCTCGCACTGGTATTTCTGATACAGCCTGTCTGCGTAAAACCCCTGGAGGGCTCAGAGGTCTCAAGCTGTTTTCTAAAACCATAATACTTGTCCTAATTTGAATTCAAGAGCCCAGAGAAGGATGTGTTCTTTTATTAATATCTCAGTGGTCATCTTTGCTGTCCAGGGAAGCTGGAGTCAGGGAGGCTTCCCGCAGCCTCACCAGTCAAGCAAGGTGCCGGGATTCCAGAGCCCACTACCTGCCTCACAGGGAGAGTGAGTGCAGACACTGTGGCTTAGCTATGTTTAAAAGACTCCTCAGAGGAGGGAAAGGGGAGGATGAAAGGAGAGGGGTGTGCTCCCACTTAATGGGCACAATGTAAGTGTATATGGCACTCCTCTTGGGGGCGGGACACAATTATAAGAGGGGTTCTACCTAACAAATGCAAGCATTGTAACCCATTTCTTTGTACCTCAAATTAATCTGAAATTAAATAAATAAATAAATAAATAAATAAATAAATAAATAAATAAATAAATAAAAGACTCCTCAGAGCCACGTAGAAAATTTAAGCAAATGGACTTGGCAGAACCCAAAGGGGAGTCCTTGCCATGCATAGGCCTGAAGCCCCCTGCAGGCCTCAGACCTCATAGGGAAGAAATGAGGGAGGTGCCCAGGCCTTAGAAGAAATAGGGGAGTCTCTGAACACCCCATTTTCACCCTTCTTCTGTGCCTGGTCCCTGCCTCTCCCTTGTGGAGCCCACTGTGCCCAGAACTCATGCCCAAGACTTAAGGTGTTTCGCAACCAGCCCAGGGCACCACTTCCAGGAAATATGTTTCTAAAATCATCTACATTTGTGTAGAAAAACAGAAAATCAATAGAAGTAAAACCAAAAAGAAGTTGAAGGCACCTACTGCCCATTTCTCTGTGACTCCACTTCACACACTGTCACTCCCGTGCTTCCCTTTTAAGTGTGTATTCTGCATATGCACACATTTTTTTTTCATGAAAATGAGTTCACTGCAATCCATTCTCCTCACCTTGCAATTTTTTTAGGCAGTCTCCGAATGCTTTGCTAAAATTCAAAAAAATACAAAAATGAACAGAATCCCTTCTCATCAGTCTTCACACTCGCCCCTCTGCTGGCTGTGGTTTCAGGCTGCAGTAAGCAAGGCTGCTGGGAACATCTTCCCAGGGTTCCAACACACCTGTTCCTCTAGAGCCTGCACAGCGAAGTGGAACTGCTGAGTCAAAGCATGGACATATTCTTCATATTCTCTACTTAAATAAATACACCAATTGTTCTCAAAATAGCTGTAGTGATGTGTTCTTCCCAAACTGGAGCAGCTCGTTTCCCACACCTGCTACCATTTGAACTCATCACACATTTGAACGTTTGCCAGCCTGACAGGTGAAGGATTGTCTCATGGTTGTTTAGGTTGGATTTCCCTTTACTCTGGTGATGTTTATGCTGGCTGCAGAGTTTCCTCTACAGTTAACCTGATCACATACTCACCCTATGTAATTGTCTTTAAAAATAATTTTAGAACACCTTTCTGTAGTCTGGTATTAAAGTTTGCGTATATCTTTTCTCCAAGTTTTTAACACGTCTTTTAACTTTGATTATGGTGCCTTTTACCATAAATCGTCTTTAAAATTATTTTTATGTAATCAAAACCTTCACTCTTCCTTAATAAGTTTTGTGGATTTTCTGGGGTCTTTTCCTATGTTCCAATCTAAATAACAAACAGAGAGGCTCTGTAAAAGAAAATATATTTATTTAGGACTAGAGCATTGCAATGGGAATACATGTGCCATAATAAAGTATGTATTTATTCAGGGGAGTAAGGCAGACAAATGTTTTTAAAGGAAAAAAAGGAAGAGGATTGTGTAAATGTTTAGAAATAATTACTCACAGTCACAAAGGTTGACACGAGTCCAAGGCTAGACAGGCAGTGGCTGGCAGATCTCCCTGCAGAAGTACTTTTTGTGTAGGTTGCTTCTGTGCACAACTATGGTTTTTATAATCCATTGTGATAGTTTTTGTTTCCAGGTAGACAAGCCTGAGAGCTCTCTCTTTGTGGCCTCATGACTCTATCAAGATTGTCTTAATGTGAGTGACACCATTTTGATTCTGATAACATTCATGTATATGATATGCATACCAATTGCAGCTTTGGTTTTTATATTTTTTCTTTATTAAAAATAACTTCCAGAAACAGTAATGCATAAAAGAAGAATCTAATTTTTTCCAAAGCAATAGCCAAATATCATAATTAAATCCAAGTATCATTACTGAATACGCTGAAATTTCCCACATATTTGTAAGGCTGCACTCACCACGTGTTGCATTATTTGTATTCCTTGTTCTCATGCTAAAATCACATCCTATTTGCTCTGTTTCCTCAAGAGTCATTTCCATTTCCTGAGTCAAAGCCTGCCTTCTGAGGCTCATCTACACCCTTAAGAATTCTTTTTATTGGAGGGTGGAGGCAAGATGGCCAACTGGAGCCAGCTTTCCACAGAGGCTCCTGTCCAGAAGAAAAGTTAAAGGACAAAAGTTTAGCAAGAAAGCCAATGGTTTGGAGCTGAGCTGAGAAGATTGAAGAACACACATCAACCCTGTTGAGGTGAGCTGCCACCACAAGGAAACAACCAATAGGTACAAAATCCATTGCCAAGAGGGCAGGAGTCCCCTCCCCCATGAGAATGGCTCACAGTATTCTCTATACAAATAAGTGAGCAGAGTCCAGATCCCCTCCTATTTTATCACATGGGAGAGACCCTCTAAAAACTGGAACTCTTTCTCTAGAGAGGACTTACGAATGTGCCATGGCACTCTCCCACCAGGCATAAACTTGTATAAAACTGTACATATTCTTTACCTGCAGTTCTGAACTCCCAGCACTTCCCTACCTGAGGTCTGGAAGATTGTCCCCATGGAGTCCAGATTCTTAGGCATTTTCTCGAGAGGTGTGGACACGGCATTGGCAGTTGCTGATCTGTGCTAATTCTATAGCGTGGGAGTGAAGAGAAGATGGTCAACTAAGAGGGAAGCACATCAGAGAGGGAGAGGTGGTGACCTGCAGCACAGAGCAGCAGCAACAGTGACGGGAACAATAGGGCTCACACCTCTGGGGAGATCTTGGAGAGACACTCCCTGTCTCTCTGGGAAACCAGAGGAAGCCAGGCATCTTCTCCGGCGGCAGTCACAGGCTGAATAGATCTGAGATGGAAACACAGGCCCCGTGAGTAAAGGGTATGCCTGAGGCGAACCTGCCTGGGCAGGGTGTGGGGACTAGAATACGCGTGCAGAGATGGCATACTCCCAGGGCGGGGCTAAGCCAAGACTTCTTTAGTGAGCTTAAGACACACCCGGTCCTCAGGGGATCATAGCTGAGACAAAGGCAGGTGGCCAGAACTGGAACTCAGAGCCTGAACCCCCACACAGACTTCAGCAGAGACAGACACACCAGCTCTGGGCAGCAGCACAGACTGGGGCTGAGTCATAGTTCCTATGAACTCAAATAGTGTCTGATCTGCAGGAAAATATAGCCAGAATAGAAACAAATTCTGCAACATTGTTCTGTTCCGTCAGCAACATCAATCAAGGGCAGGACTGGAAATGAGTACACGTGAGCCTCCATTAAGCATGTGAGGTTGTCAGGCCTCAGCTTCCCATGCAGGATAATGGCAGAGAGTGGAAGCCTGAGGAGACATAGATCTCCCTGTGACTCAGGCAGGTGCAAACCCCTGGAGCATTGGCTTATTGGAGGGAACTGGGGGATAACCCCTGTGGGGTTACCAGTGACTGGGCATGACAGAGGTTCAAGGTGGGGAAAGAGTCATCAATCTTTCCAGACTAACTCACTTGTTGGGTGGGTCCTTCTGAACTCACAGAGCACTGGAGCGAGTTATACTTGAGCTGCCAGCAGACCCCTGCTATCTAGTTGCCAGAGACCTTTTGAACTCTTCCACCTGAGACTGGTGCTGCCTGGGAAAATTGATTTGGACCTCTTGAACTGGGCCAATCACCTGAGGACTATCCAAAGTGGTACCCTGGGTGTGTGGTTGTGGGAAGGTTTGATTTTACTTTTCCAATTGTTTCCTGTGGGGGGCAGGGTGACTTAATTGCTGGTGTTTCTCCACAGCTGAGACTTCAACCCAGAGTAACTGATTCACTAGGGTAGGACAGAGAACAGCTGAAAACAAAACAGAGCCACTTAGCCCCACCACACCAAGTAAGTCCCCAGTATCTCAGGCCTTAGCACTGTACACTTCCTTGGCAAAGCTCTAGGGGGAAAGGTATAGACACCAGTCCCAGCTGTTGGGCAAAGGGCTGGTTAATCACTACTCCTAGAGTCCCCAACCCAACTTCACCTCATCTGCTCATGTAGCCAAACAGTGTAAAATAATCACGGGGGGAATCAACGGAAAAACTCTGGTAACATGAATAACCAGAGTAGATCAATCCCTCAAGGAGTGATGTGGTGGACACAACTGAAAATCCCATTTATAAACAGATGGCTGAGATGTCAGAAATTGAATTGAGAATTTGAATTGCAAATAAGAGTAACAGAATGGAGGTAAAGTTGGGCTTAGAAATTCAAGGAACATTTCAAAAGTTCTCTCAAGAATTCAATGAATAAAAACACAAAAATCACCAAAGATTTTGACACATTGAGACAAGAATTTGCAGCCTTCAAAGATCTGAGAAATCCAGTAGAATCCCTCAGTAACAGAATGGAGCAGGCAGAAGAAAGGCTTTCTGACATTGAAGACAAAACTTTTGATAGCTTCCAAATGCTCAAAGAGGAAGAAAAATGGAGAGCAAAAACAGATCATTCTCTCAGAGAGCTCAGGGATAATTTGAAGAAAACTAATATTCACCTTATTGGAATTCCTGAAGGTGGTGAGCTGGCTTCGAATGGCACAGATGCTCTTCTTCATGAGATAATGAAGTATAATTTCCCAGACATATCAAGAGATTCTGAAATTCAGATAGCAGACAGTTTCAGAACCCCAGCATAACTCAACTCGAATAAG
The DNA here is from genome assembly GCA_963573935.1 of Arctocebus calabarensis. Classification (NCBI taxonomy): domain Eukaryota; kingdom Metazoa; phylum Chordata; class Mammalia; order Primates; family Lorisidae; genus Arctocebus; species Arctocebus calabarensis. Next base: position 16,958 of record CAUYON010120704.1, read on the forward strand.
ACATCTCCTAGGCAAATTATAAGTAAATTCACCAAAGTTAAAATGAAGGAGAAAATACTGCAAGCAGTCAAATGTAAGAGAACCATAACCTACAAGGGAAGAACATTAGAATAACTGCAGATCTCCCTGCTGAAAACTTTTAAACTAGAAGAGGGTGGTCATTGACTTTAATCTCTTAAAACAAAATAACTTTCAACCCAGGATCCTGTATCCAGCTAAACTGAGTTTCATTTATGATGGAGAAATTAAATACTTTAATGACATTCATATGTTGAAGAAATTTTGCATAACTAAACCAGCTCTCCAGGATATTCTCAGACCTATCCTCCATAATGACCAGCACAATCCTCCACCACAAAAGTAAAGTCACTTAGAAACTTTTGATCAAATTCCAACTTCCACAGTGGCAAAAGGATTAAAAATATCCATTTGATTTTAAAAAAACTCAATGACCAAAATACTATCTGGCTTATCAATAGTCTTAATTAATGTGAATGGCTTAAATTACCCTCTAAAGAGGCACATGTTGGAGAACTGGATACAAAAACTCAGGCCACATATTTACTGAATACAAGAATCTCATCTTACCTTAACAGATAAATATAGATTGACAGTGAAGGGATGGTCATCTGTATTTCAGGCAATGGAAATCAGAAAAAAGCAGGTATTGCAATTTTATTCACAGACACAATAGGCTTTAAACCAACAAAACTAAGGAAAGATAAGGCTAGTCACTTCATATTTGTTGAGGGTAACACTCAACATCATAACATTTCAATTATTAACATTTATCCACCCAATCAGAATGTGCCTCAATTTACAAGACAGACTCTAACTGACGTGAACAACTTGATTTCCTCCAGCACCGTAATAGTTGGAGACTTTAACACTCCTTTGGCAGTGTTGAATAGATCCTCCAATAAAAAGCTAAGCAAAGAAATTTTAGACTTAAACTTAACCATTCAACAATTGGATCTAACAGACATCTACAGAATATTTCATCCTAACAAAACATTCTTCTCATCAGCCTATGATGAGATCAATCCAAAATTGATCACATCTTAGGTCACAAGTTCAACCTCAGCAAATTTACAAGAATAGAAATTATACCTTGCATCTTCTTGGACCATCATGGAATACAAGCTGAACTCAATAACAACAGGAATCTGCATATTCATACAAAAACAAGGAAACTAAATAACCTTATGCTGAAGAATAGATGGGTCATAGACAAGATCAAGAAGGATATTACCAAATTTTTGGAACACAACGACAATGAAGACATGAATTATCAGAACCTCTGGGATACTGCAAAGGCAGTCCTAAGAGGGAAATTTATAGCACTGCAAGCCTTTCTCAAGAAAATGGAAAGAGAGGAAGTTAACAACTTAATGGGACATCTCAAGCAACTGGAAAAGGAAGAACACTCCAATCCCAAACCCAGCAGAAGAAAAGAAATAACCGAAATTAGAGCAGATTAAATGAAATTGAAAATAAAAGCATAATATGACAGATCAATAAATCAAAAAGATGGTTTTTTGAAAAGTTCAATAAAATAGATAAACCTTTGACTAACCTATCCAGGAAAAAAAGAGTAAAATCTCTAATTTCACCAATCAGAAATGGTAAAGATGAAATAACAACAGACTCCTCAGAAATTAAAAAAATCCTTAATGAATATTACAAGAAACTCTATTCTCAGAAAGACTAAAATCTGACAGAAATAGACCAATACTTGGAAGCACACCACTTTCCTAGACTTAGCAAGAATGAAGTGGAAATGTTGAACAGGCCTATATCAAGTTCTAAAATAGCATCAACTATACAAAATCTCCCTAAAAAGAAAAGCCTAGGATCAGATGGCTTCACATCAGAATTATACCAAACCTTTAAAGAGGAACTAGTACCTATATTACTCAACCTTTTTCAAAGTATAGAAAAAGAAGGAATACTACCCAACACAGTCTATGAAGCAAACATCAACTTGATCTGCAAACCAGGAAAAGACCCAACAAGAAAAGAAAATTATAGACTAATGTCACTAATGAATATTGATGCAAAAATATTCAATAAGATCCTAGCAAACAGAATCCAGCAACACATCAAATGAATTAATTATACACTATGACTAAGTGGGTTTTATCCCAAGGTCTCAAGGTTGGTTCAATATACATAAATCTATAAATATAATTCATCACATAAACAAATTAAAAAACAAAGACCTTATGATTCTCTCAATTGATGCAGAAAAAGCTTTTGATAATATCCAGCATTCTTTCATGATCAGAACACTTAAGAAAATGGGTATAGAAGGGACATTTCTTAGACTCATAAAGGCCATCTACAGCAAACCCACAGCCAATATCATAGTGAATGGAATTAAATTGAAATCATTTCCACTTAGATCAGGAACCAGGCAAGGCTACCCATTGTCTCCACTGCTTTTCAACATTGTAATGGAAGTCTTAGGCATTACAATTAGGTAAGAAAAGGTAATCAAGAGTATCCACATAGAGTCATAAGAGATCAAACTTTCACTCTTTATAGATAATTTGATTGTATATCTGGAAAACACCAGAGATTCTACTACAAAACTCTTAGAAGTGATCAAGGAATACAGCAGCATCTCAGGGTACAAAATCAACATTCATAAATCTTTATATATACCAACAATAGTCATGCGGAAAAGGCAGTCAAAGACTCTATTCCATTCATAGTAGTGCCAAAGAAGATGAAATATTTGGAAGTTTACCTAACAAAGGAAGTGGAAGATCTCTATAAAGAGAATTATGAAACTCTAAGAAAAGAAATAGCTGAAGATGTTAACAAATGGAAAAACATACCATGTTCATGGCTAGGAAGAATCAACACTGTTCAAAGGTCCATACTACCCAAAGCAATATACAATTTTTTTTATGCGATATACAATTTTAATGCAACCCATATTAAAGCCATTGTCATACTTTAAAGATCTTGAAAGAATACTTTGTTTTATATGGAATCAGAAAAAAACCTCGAATAGCCAAGACATTACTCAGAAATAAAAACAAAGCAGGAGGAATCACACTATCAGACCTTAGACTATACTATAAATCAATAGTGATCAAACAGCATGGTATTGGCACAAAAACAGAGAGGTAGATGTATGGAACAGAATAGAGAACAAAGAGATGAACCCATACTTACCATTATTTGATCTGTGACAAGCCAGTTAAAAAAAGTCAGTGGGGAAAAGATTCCCTATTTAACAAATGGTGCTGGGTGAACTGGCTGGTGACCTGTAGAAGACTGAAACTGGACTCATACCTTTCACCATTAACTAAGATAGACTCTCACTGGATCAAAGATTTAAATTTACGACATGAAACTATAAAAATACTAGAAGAAAGTGCAGGGAAAACTCTTGAAGAAATTGGCCTGAGTGAACATTTTATGAGGAGGATCCCCCAGGCAACTGAAGCAACACCAAAAATACACTACCGGGACCTGATCAAACTAAAAGTTTTCTGCACGGCCAAGAACACAGTAAGTAAAGCAAGTGGACAGCCCTCAGAATGGGAGAAGATATATGCAGGTTAGGTCTCCGACAAAGGTTTAATAACCAGAATTCACAGAGAACTCAAACATATTAGCAAGAAAAGAACAAGTGATCCCATCTCAGGGTGGGCAAGGGACTTGAAGAGAAACTTCTCTGAAGAAGACAGGCACACGGCCTACAGACCCATGAAAAAATGCTCAACATCCTTAATCATCACAGAAATGCAAATCAAAACTACTTTGAGATATCATCTAACTCCAGTAAGATTAGCCCACATCACAAAAATCCCAAAACCAGAGATGTTGGTGTGGATGTGGAGAAAAGGGAACACTTCTACACTGCTGGTGGGAATGCAAACTAATACGTTCCTTTTGGAAGGATGTTTGGAGAATACTTAGAAATCTAAAAATAGACCTGCCATTTGATCCTACAATTTCTCAAGTAGGTATATACCCAGAAGACCAAAAATCAGATTATAACAAAGATATTTGTACCAGAATGTTTATTGCAGCCCAATTCATAATCTCTAAATCATTGAAGAAGCCCAAGTACCCATTGACCCACGAATGGATTAATAAATTGTAGTATATGTACATTATGGAATATTATGCAGCCTTAAAGAAAGATGGAGACTTTACCTCTTTCATGTTTACATGGCTGGAGCTGGAACATATTTTTCTTAGCAAAGTATCTCAAGAATGGAAGAAAAAGTATCCAATGTACTCAGCCCTACTATGAAACCAATTTATAACTTTCATATGAAGGCTATAACCCCAATTATAGGCCAAGAGTGTGGGGAAGAGGGAGAGGAGAGGGGAGGATGGGTGGAGGGAGGGTGATTGGTGGGACCACACCTACAGTGCATCTTACAAGGGTACAGATGAAATTTACTAAATGTAAAATATAAATGTCTTAACACAACAACTAAGAACATGCGGCGAAGGCTATGTTAACCAGTTTGATGAAAATATTTCAAATTGTATATAAAACCAGAACATTGTACCTCATAATTGCATTAATGTACACAGCTATGATTTAATAAAAATAAAAATAAAAAAAGAATCCTTTCTATCTGCCTGCTATGTTTCCCTTAGCCTACTGCAGACGTTCTGACAGAGATGAAAAAGCTGCCTTTCTCCCACTGCCCTGGGCACAGGAATCCCCATTGCTCCTCCCGGCCTGGCTGGCCCCACTGCTGTCCTGTCTTATGGAATCTCTGGCCCAGTTTCTTGCTTCTCCCTGCTCAAAACACCAGGTAATGAGGAAGAGGCTCCAGGCTGGGCTTCCAGATCCCCTTCCCCTAGAAAGCCTCCTGGGGTATGTGGGGGTGCCCTGCTCCATGTGCCTGACTCTGGCAGAACTCCCCATGGCACCTGCCTCCAAGGCTTTGTCTCTGGGCTGTGGCTTCCTCCACTCCTGCTTCTGTGTGGATCTAATCCTTTCTGCTCTCTCTCTCTCAGAAACCCGTCAGAATTCCTCACACAGTATAATTTCCTCATGTTGAGAGTTGCTGCTTATCTGCTCCCTTACTGAAGTGGGGCGATCCAGCCTTCTCATCACCTGGAGCACATTTGACTCAGCAGCCAGGAATCACACACATGCTTATTCTCTAATGTGCTAAGTGGTGTTGGACATTACGGCCCTTCTAATTTTTAATAGAATCACAATAGGCATCACTGTGCACATATCCTGGATCCTTTGTTATTTTTTAAAATAGATTGTTAGAGGGAGATTTAGGGGTCAAACTATATGACTGTGAATGTCTATACGGATATTACTAAGATCATCCAGAAAAGTTATGCCTATCCACATTCTTACCACCTACAGGTGGATCATCTTTACCACCCGATTAGGGCAGCTTCTGTTCTGTGATTTCTTTCAGCTTAATGAGTTTGACCTTAAAATATAATCAGAGGCCTGTGGGCTATTATTCTGAAATTGTCCCCAAACCATGTGGTGACTTTGTCTGATGACCCTACTAAGATTGCTCGCAAACTGAGCCGATGACTGGGCCCTCGCTTGGCTCTTGGTTCTGGTCTCTGCTAATTCCTGGCTTGATCTAAAATCCCTACCCAGCCCCTGGGAATCTACCTCCCTCCTGCTGGGCCTCATGGCCTCAGTGCCCTCTGGGAATCATGGCTTCATGTTCTTCTGGTACTTTCATTTTCTGATTAAAATCCCAAACTGCTCCATGAAGCATTGCCACTCTGAGCATGAGGAAATCATGTCTCTGTGGAGTTAGTTAACAAGGTACCTGGAGCAAACCCAGTCTTCACTTCCATGTCAGACTACCTGCGAAGCCTGAGCCACCTCAGAAACTGCCGTAAATGGTCCTGGCAGTAGCCCGCTTTGCCCCAATCTTCAAACCCTGACAACTTCCACAATACAAGAGACTTGTAAATTAAGGAACATGACAGTCTACTGATGCCAGAGCAGCCTGTCAACGACCACCACCTTCCATCGAGTACAGCTCTAAAGGAACCCATGGCCATTGTAAAGGGTCCAAAGTCCGGTGTTTTCCGTGGAGAGGCCCCGTGTCTGTAACCATGCCTATTGTGAAGTTAGGACTCAAAAGTACTTTTAACCCATGGAAAAAAAAAATGTTCCTTGGTTGTACCTGTTAGCTGGCAGGAGAGGAAAACAAAGGGAATAGAATGGAGAATGTGGGCGTCTACCCCGAGCAGCACTCCAGCTATGCCCACACATTCACCCAGCAACAAGTGCTCACCGTTCCTCCCCACAGCCTAATAACCCAAGAGCTTTCCAGTGAATGAGCTGAGGTTGCAAAGAAGCTGTTCTCCCAGCCCTACCAGGGAAAGATTCTGCAATTCCTAAAGGGTTGGGTGTGTATAAGCAGATCACTGGCATTTCTAAGGAAAGAATATAAACCACGGAAGCTCTGGAGAAACAATTTGAGATAAAGATGCTGGAGTATGTGACCCCACCCAGGGAATGACGCTGAGCAGCTCCAGTGAGGATGAACCCTTAAGGAACAGCAAGAGAATCAGCTATGAAGTTCTGCCAAGGCCAGAAAGTTGTGCTCACAGGAACTAAAGTGAGAGAAATAAAGCACATAATCTGGGTGATAAAAAATTCTTATTAAGAAATTGTTCATTTAAGATTCCATCTTGAACTGGGAAAAGTTTAGCTGGTTCTTACTAAATCCTATTCTATGTAAAAATAGAGGCTATTCTGCTTCTAGATGAGAGCTTCTGTTGTGGAGAGAAGGGAACACTTTTACATGGCTGGTAGGACTGCTACCTAATACAGCCTCTTTGGAAAGAAGTATGGAGAATCCTCAGAGCTAAAAGTAAACCTTCCGTTTGATCCCACAATCCCATTGCTAGGCATCTACCCAGAAGAAAAAAAATATCTTATCACAAGGACATTTTCACTAGAATGTTGATTGCAGCCCAACTCACAATCGCCAAGATGTGGAAACAATCCAAGTGCGCGTCAACTCAGGAGCGGACTAATAAACTGTGTGCATGTACACCACGGAGCACTGTTCAGCCATAAAAAGGGATGGAAACTTTACAGCCTTTGTATTAACCTGATGGAGTTGAAGCACATTTCTTCTTAGTAAAGTATCACAGAATGAGAAAGCAGGGACCCCGTGTACTAGATACTAGCGAAATGAAAACAACTATAAACAGCTATATACAAACACAAGAGAAAAACACAATTAAATTCAAGTTGAGGAGAGGGAGAGGAGAAAAAGGAGATGGGGACGGAGAGACGGGAATTGGCGAGCTCTCACCTAATGGGCACAATATGAGGGTACACAGCACATCCTCTGGGTGAAGGGCCCAACTACAACTTGAACTTTACCTAATAAATGCGAACAATGTAACCTGTAATATGAGTATTTGTGCCCTCATATTAAATCTGAAATTTTTTAAAAAAAATACAGACTTCTATTTCCATAAGAACACACTTTTACAAAAACATATGTCTAAAAACTTGCTAATCAAATTTTCTCTGAATGTCTCAAGAAATGTTGTTATGGCCCATCCCAAGAAACATTTTGTGTGGGTATCCAGATGAGGCATTTGATGTATAACCAGGAAGAGAAGAATCATTACTACAAAGGTCGCCATGAACTGAGAAGATGAACCCAGCACACCAGTGTGGTGATTTAGTCGTGCAGGGGAACAGAGCCAGAAGCCACAGGAAGGTGCAGCTGGAGAAGGGGAATGAGTGAGGTGTGCGGCTGGGCAAGGCTAGACTTGTCTTTTCTGGAGGAGAAATAAGCCCAGCGTCTTCAGCTCTGCGGCGTGGACTTCCCTGGGGTCTGGCAGTGACAATGAAGAACTGCAAGAGGCCAGAAAGGCCAGGACAGAAGGCTGTGCCTGGGGCTCTGAGTCTTCTGTCCTTGAAACTATTAAGCAAAGAAGCCACGAGATTCCATCCCAAAAGTTTCGACTCACAGCAGCAGAGAGTAGGAAGGTGGCTTCCAGGGAGAAGAGAGTTGGCAGAAATAGGGAGATGCTGGCCAAAGGGCACAAACTTCTCTAAGTCCTGGGGTCTAATGCAGAGCATGACAGCTGCAGCTAATAATACTGTATTGTGTACTTCAAATTTGACAAGAGATTTGGATCTTAAGCGTCCTCACCCCTTCCACATGGTTGGTGTCTGATGTGGTGATTAATTTGACTGTGATAATCAGCAACTGTGTATATTATATCAAATCATCCCATTCTACACCTTAAATATAGACAATTTTTAGTCAACTAAATATTTTAAATTTTGAAAAGAAGATCCCAGCCCTGCCTGGATGGATAGGCTGGCCAGCATCTCCTGGTGGTTGCCAAGCAGTGGTGAGCTTCCTGTCATTGGAGGTATCCAAGCACCAACTGAACATCAGTCAGCAGAAACCTCAGCTTGTTGGGCAGACGGGCTTGCCAGCATTTTCTAAACCTACTCTATAGACTTTGCCTGGATGACTATTTCAGCAACCCCTGAGAGCTTTTTAGAAATATAGAAGTCCAGACGCAGTCACACCGATTCTGATGCGTAATTCTGGGGCGGAGCCAGTGATGCTGACAAATGTCCAACAACTGGCTCTCTGGAAACAACAACCCCTGATGTAGCATCTCCTCATGTCCACCATGTGAGCGTTCCCACTTCAGCCTGTCAGGCTGCCAGGATGATGTCTCTGGACTGTGCGTGAAGAAGAAATGCATAGAGGCTACCGTCACGCAGTGTCCCCACCACACAGATCAGACACGACGGATGGGATTCATCTGAAGGGCACAGATAATAGAAATTGTAAAATAGAGTGGTAAGCTGTGCAGTTACCACCTTTAATGCAATTTGCCTCCTTGTGGGTCATACAATTTACTTTTCATAATGACCAGATTAAACAGCTAGCTGGAGAAAATCCTGAGAGTTCAACAGTTGCCTGTCAGGAGCAGCCGTCAGCTGCCTGCAGGAGTAGATTAACAGGCCTCTCAGCTGTGAGACTCCAAAAAGACCGTTTGGGTAAGCAGTGAGTTGCCGCCTCCCTGGTTGTGGAACGGCTCCTTGGAGCAGCCCTTTCTCTGGCCTGCTGCAAACCCTCAAGTGGGTTCTGCAGGGAGTTCAGGGCTGGAGCGGGAGGCACTTACCTCCGTCTGCCTGTGGCAGCTGGCAGTTGTGTGATCTTGGGAAAGTATTTCCAACACCTTGCTGGGATAAAGAGACCTGGCTTTTAGAGATATTGTGAAGGCAAGAGTCTGAAAATCTTTACACATGAAGAAGGTGACTTGAATTTTGCCTGGGCAAGGGGAGAAAGCTAAAATGGAAGCCAGGATCTCAGAGAAGGTCATCGGGATGAAGACTGCGTGAGATGAGGGTCTGTACGGTGGGTCAGCAGCAGTCCCTGAAGGGAGGAGGGAGAGAGGGCAGCCAGGAAGGTGGGAGGGAAGGACAGAAGGGAAGAAGGAAGGGCACCTTTCCTTAGAGGGAATTCAACATACACTACATATGCTGAGAAACACCCCTAGAGCAGGTTTTCCCTAAACAAATAAAAGCAACTTTTTACAAAAATGATCAGATGCTGACTTGATTCTAAGCACTGTTTCTTGCATTGCCATTAATCTCTCACAATATCTCTAAAATCCAGGTCTCCTCATCCCAGCAAGGTCTTGGAAATACTTTCCAGGCTCCCCAAGATCACACACCTGCCAGCTGCCAAAGGCAGACCGAGGTGAGTGCCTCCCGCTCCCTCCCTGAGCTCCCTGCCCCACCCACTCCCACCCCAGCCCCACTCCAGCTGACGGCCACCCGGTGGGGAGAGGTAGGGAGGAACCTCAAAGACAGCATGTCCACCAATGCTGAGCATGCCTGATGTCTTCACCAAGTGGGGACAGAAATGGGAGTGGGGGTGGCACAATTAAAACAGGGGCACAAGGTAACATTATGTGCACATTTCCTCCTCAGGAGAGGATGAGCCAGGCTCAGCGAGTTGCTTACAAAAAGCAGAGCATGAAGGGGTAGGGCATCTTCAACCTGGCAGGAGCCACCTGCACCCAGAGATGCCCGGGAACGTGCCTGGTGTGCTGTTCAATCCAAACCACCACCATGAGGGAACATGAGAGGAACCAGGCTGGGGTGTGCTAGGGACGCCTGCTCAGAACTGAGTCGGGTCTCTGCCTAGCTCCAGTCCAGGGTAAGCCCTCTCTGCAGCCGGCTGCCCCCGGATTTTAAATCAGGGATGCTGGTGACCTAGTTCCAAGCAGCCTACCCTGGGCTGTGTGTGACTACAGGGCCCAGAGTCTTCAGGAAACAGGTGTGCAGACCCAGGGTGACTCTTCTGTCTCTCTCCCAGGCTGTAGATGTGTCTCTCTGGGACAGGTTGGTACTTTGTGCCTCTGATGGTCTCAGGTCCAAGAGGTTCCCACCCTTGGAGGAAGGCAGGAAGGAGCACTCCCATGGGCTCATCTTCAGCCAAGCAGAAAAGGCAGCCAAGGACCAACAACAGGTCACGCCCCAGGCCAAGCCAGCAGGTGCAGGGAGGATGGGCTGTGAGAGGGAGCTTATACCTGGTGAGACCTCACACTCGGTGGTCTGACCCGCTGTCTCCAGACCCTGCTCAGGACTGTGTTCATGCCCTTGGGGCTGCTGTGGCAAATCTCCACAAATGCAACAGAAACTCATTCTCTCACAGTTGTGAAGCCCAGAAATTCAAAAGCAAAGTGTCAGCCCTGCATGCTCCCCTCAAAGGCTCGAGGGGAGGGTCCTTCCTGCCTCCTCCAGCTGCGAGTGGCTCCGGGCGCTCCCTGGCTTGTCACCTGCTTCCCTGTGTGGGTGTGTCTCTGTACCTCTTCTGTTCTCCTCTTCAGGATGCCAGTTGCACAGGATTAAACCCTCGTCCTGTTCAAGATCGGCCTCGTGGTAGTGACATCCACAGTAACTCTGTGAGAATGAGGCTCTGAAGTTCCTTGTGGACAAGGATTTGGGGAAAGAAGGGGCGGGCACTCTTAGACCCAGTAAAATATGGAATTCACATTTGATGCTCTTGGTGGAAGGTGGTCTAAGTGTCCCAGCACAAAATGAAGCAATGACAAAAACTCTGGAGTCAGTAACTTACTAATTCTTTAACTGTGTCCAACTTTATCTCTTTAAACAGTAAGTCTCTGCATCTTGAAGTCAATGTCATTTACGATGCTGAAGAGGTGTGAGCACCTTCAGAGCAGCATGTGTGGTGAATCTGATCTTCTGCCTAGGGCTAGAGGCAGGGGATGATGCATAAATGTCCCAGGGGCACATGTCCTCAGCAGCCCAGGCATTTGGCTGTTCGTCCCTGGAAGCTGTTCCAAACCACCCCACCTGTTCTTTCCAGTGGCTCACCCTCCCGGCGGTGCCAGCTCTGATATCACTCATTGCTGACCTTGGGAGCAGGGACACAATGGACACTGAAACAGATACCTCTGTCACATACGAAACCAGACTGAGGTCAGGAGATGGGCCCAACCCTGCGGCTTCCCCTGGCCCCTACCCAGCAGGCACCACACCTACCCAGGAGGAAGAGGCTCCACTTCCCCACCGGGCTCCAAGAAACGCACCCTGCCTGGAAGCCAGTGTCCCAGGGCCAGGCCAGGGAAATACTGGGCACTCTTCTCTCCAATAGCAAAAGTGCTATGTGGGCAGAAAACCCACCCAGCTGAACTTGAAAGCACAGAAGCCTCCGTGTGGACTGCAGGTGAAAAGACCACACAGGGCTTTGAGGTTAGCAACACCTTGTTCTCCTTGGCCCTCACCCAGCCCTGTTCTACAAATGAAAACCTCAGGAGCAGAGCAATTTTCCAAGAAGGCACAGCTGGCTCAGACTCTGAGCCAGGCTCAGGACCCCGTTAGTGGTCCTGTACCAACCAAGGGGAGGTCACCCTGCAGGTCGCCACAACTTGTCTCGTCTGTCAGCCTCTGTGTGCTTGCATCTGGCTGCCAAGGGGCAGTGTAGCCCAGTAGACAGAGCTGGGGACTTGGAGCACAAATACAGATGTGAACCCAAGGTACTGCACCCTGGGCAAGCTCCCTACCGTGTTCAGAGTTGGTCCATTCATTGCCATGAGGGAATAACCATGTCCACATCATCATGGTACAAAAACTCAGTGTCATGTCTGCCACAGTGAGCCTTTACACTGCGGCTGTTGTTACTATGCCTTAAACACGCAAAAGACTTTCTTCAGGTGAGAAAGGACCACATCACTGATTAGACAGAAATGGGACTGAATTTATGCAAATGCTCTTCGTGAGAAGGCTCCATGGCTGATGACAATTACTCCTAAATGTCACACACATGGTATTCTTAGCAGTCAGACTCCGATTTCCAAGAACCTTCTCACTCATGAGCCCTAGATCTAGGTGGGCCCAGAGACGCATCCTGAATAGCCCATTCAGTAGCTAACAATGGGTTGGACATTTCTCTTTAAGTTCTACAATTCAGTGTCCATGAAACGTGGATGTTTTGAAGGCTTAATACAGGGTGTCAAGCATGAACTTCATGGACACCCTGTAATAAGCCATCATTACTTTAGATATGTGGAAAATTCATTAGCAAGCACAGCATTTTTAGAAGTTTGTGATTTGTACCGGGAAGTGATTCAGCTTCCTCCAGGCTCCTGACAGTCACAGCAAGGAAGGGGAAAACTCTTTGCCAAGATCAGGAGAAGAGATGGCTGCACCATGCCCATGACGTTGTGTAACATATGAAGGTCTGACAACTAAGTTTGTGAACTTGTCCTTAAAAAGTGCCACATGTCTCATTGCTGAGTATCACTAAGGTCACCTTGGAAGTTCTCCTCTTGGGTAGCTAGGCACCTGTGCCAGTGCCTAGCCCACCCTTCAAGCCAATTTTGGTTTTTGGTTGTTGGTTTTTTTCTTCAAGCCAGTTTTGGAACTCTTTTTTCTTGAATGGCTATTATAAAGCTATTGTCATATTATCCTTGATGTTCTGAATGTCACCAAAATGTCTTCCTTTGGAGCGAGGAGGGTGGGGTCTTGGTGTGTGCCACAGCTTTTGGGAGCAAAACACGATTGTAAGAGGGACTTTACCTAACAAATGCAATCAGTGTATCCTGATTTCTTGTACCCTTAATGAATCCCCGGCAATAAAAATTTTTTAAAAATACAATTTAAAAAAGAATGTCTTCCTTTCAATATTTCCTTTATCTTTGGGTAAAGAAAAAAGTCACTGGGGGCCAGGTCAGGTAAATAGAGAGGGTGTTCCATTACAGTTATTTATGTACTGGCTAAAAACTTTCTCACAGGCTGGGCATGGTGGTTCACACCTATAATCCTACCACTCCTGGGAGGCCAACATGGTAGGATTGCTTGAGCTCAGGAGTTCAAGACCAGCCTGAACAAGAGCAAGACCCATCTCTACTAAAAATAGAAAAATTAGCCAGCTCTTGGGGGTGGGACACAATTATAAGAGGGACTTTACCTAACAAATGCAATCAGTATAACCTTGTTCTTTGTCCTCTCAATGAATCCTCAATAATAAAAAAAAAAAAAAGAAGGAAGGAAGGAAAGGAGGGAGGGAGGGAGGGAGGGAGGGAGGGAAGGAAGGAAGGAAGGAAGGAAGGAAGGAAGGAAGGAAGGAAGGAAGGAAGGAAGGAGGGAAGGAAGGAAGGAAGGAAAAATTAGCCAGGTGTTGTAGTGGGCATCTGTAGTCCCAGCTACTTAGGAGACTGATGGAGAAGGATTGCTTGAGTCCAGCAGTTTGGGTTGCTGTGAGCTAGGCTGATGCCGTGACACTCTAG